>JAQIXR010000025.1:0-84667 GCA_034700825.1 Quadroppia sp. Gr-Ori-00064 | reverse complement strand
CTCTCTCTCTCTCTCTCTCTCTCTCTCTCTCTCTCTCTCTCTCTTCCAATTATTGAATCATTTGTTCAATTCTTATACGAATTAAATTTAACAAAAAAAAGAGCAAAAATTATATCTCATTAGAAATAACTTATTGTCTTATTGTTACAAAAACAAAAAACTTAAGAAAATACAAATCAAATTGAATTAAAATACTTTTATTGAATGAAAAATATCTGAAAATAATTGTCTTAATCTTATTAAACAAATTATTATTCAATGCATACAAAAGAAGATTATTTTCGTTTGACTAAAATTTCAATTAACGACGAAATAATATTTTCTTTGAATAAAACCTTTTCATTGATCTTGAATTATATACAATATATGAAATGATTACCAAATATTATATCTATAATTACCTGTGCTTTAGCTATATGTGCTCTCGTTTGTCTATTTCTGATCATTATTTCATTTTAGTATACAATAAATAATTTTAATAATTATATATATTTTACATTCAATAATATCTATCAGTCTTTTGTTTGATATATATTTCCCATTCAAATGTCTGTTCATTTGCGCAACTATTCACTAAACATTGAAAACGTCTGTATTTTGTGATTCTCAACAATTTGTTTGCAATATATTTATATAAAAAGTAATTTCTCGTAAATTTCTAATTAAAAATTAAGAATAATTTAGAGAATATATTGATTTTAATACAGCATTACTTATAAAAGATTGTATGAAAAGCAAATAATTTTTCATCAAAGAATTATATTAAAGAAAACCATTTTTATCACATTTTTCATGACATCGAAATCACTTCACATTCATTGTCGGCAACTTTTGCTAACTATTCAAATATTATAAAAATGTAAAAATATATAAATAAATAATTCGTTCCATATTTATAACTTTTGCCCTTTTTATGTGAAATTAGAAATTGAAATAATTATCAAATATTTCTCTTATAATAATTAAATGAATTCAACCAAAATCTCTATAAATGAAATCATAAACAAAACACAATTTGAATATAAAAGTGATTTTAATAATTATTTGCTTATATTTTAAGGGATATCACAATTAAAGGGTAAATATTGTATTGTTTCAATCATTACTTTTATGTGATATCTGAATGAGAAGTTTATCGCAAAGAGAATCGTTAGTTATAATGACTGTGAAGATATGCCTCATATTAAGCACCGGTAAGATTGGAGTTGCCGTCATATAAACACTTGAAGTCAAACGAATAATTTAATGACAATAATCTGAATCACGAAAAGCAACACAAAATTTAGTTAATCGTAAAAACAATTATAATTTTCATTGAATTTTCGTTAATTTATCCCGAATTGTGTATTTAGAACTGTATTCACCATTGTAATGACCAAGGTGCATCGTTTACAATAGTTATTTCATTCAAATCCAATCCATTATTCATATATAAATTTGTCAAAAGTATTGAAACAAACATTTATTTCAAAAAATCGTTGAAATGTTTTCATACAGTTTTATATGAATATATGATTCACAAAAGTGTTGATCATCTGTCAAAAGAAAGAAAAACATTCACTTTGAAAGATATTGAACTTTGAATTGTCCTTTCATACTATCAATGAACTAAATTTCATGAAATAAATGGACGTTTTGTTCAAAGCAGAAAATGTGTTCATTTATGTGAAAAAATTTTCAATTTATCGATTTCTCAAAGAAAATACTTTTAAGAAAAAGTATATCTTTTGCCCGAAAGATATTTTTGTAATTTTCAAACAAAAATATTGATTTGAGTTGTATTTTATGTGAAATAATGAACACGTTTTAAGAATTGCATCAAATAATAGCAATTGCTTTACTGTTGAGACTATGCTCTAATTATAGGCATTGAAACGAATAAATGATCGGATATTAAGACAAATAATGGATATGTTTGTGAAAAATGGTTTAATGTATAAGTGAATGAAGTGATTGTGATTGATGAGACTGTGCCACCACTGGTCATCATTGGTCATCATTGGTCATCATTGGCCAGTCTTAGGCCAGCACTCCATTCATTGCAATATATTTCAACTCTTGAGACAACAGATTGAATGAAAGTGAAAAGAATTGAATGACTGAGAGCTAAATGATTTGCTTTGTTCAACATTTCATAAAATAACAAATAATCTCAAGAATTATATCAACACTAAAATGAAAGACAAAATTGAATATCTTTTGAAAGTGAGGCCGAATTGGGTTTGCATTTGACGTACAATGAAATGAATTATAATTTAATTTAAATATGATTTATATTACAAATAAATTAAACAAATATTAGTATTATTGATAGAATTTAGTGATTTTGGCAATAAAAGTGAAAATGTGATAATCATTAATAAGAGCAATAACTCTATAATTCATTGAATGTTTATTTGCAATACCTTTCCAAAGAGATTCTCTATTAATTTAGTTCATGAGAGGACTGGAATAAAATCGTGTAGCTCTGACTCAAACTGACCTTTCTTTTTAATTAAATTCCAGAGCAGAGCTCAAGTCAACCGAAATTAAGTTCTTTGTGCTTATATTCAGAGCCAATACAAGACGTGAAGAGCCGTAAAGAATGAAGAATTGAAGCAAAAGAAACTGAAGAGACTGTATATACAGGAGAGTAGAGTCAGAGCTCCAACAGAACCGCTACTAAAATCAATTTGAGCCCAATATTGCATTGCATTCAATTGATTGCAATTTTTTAGAAAACAAATTCTCATTTTCATCAATACTTCATATTATTATTAGCTATACATTTGTGATGAATAAATACTTTCAAAATATATCTCATTATTTGGTTAATAATTATTTAATTTATTAAAAATTAATAAAAAATGGTTTTTTGAATACAATTTATATTAAGTTATTTTGGTTTTGAAAACCTTTTAACTTATGTTTAAAACACTTTATAAGTTATAAACTAATTATAAAATTGAATGATTTAATAGAAAATCAAAAAAGTATTGCTTTTATGTCATGTCATTCAATTGAATCCATTGGCAACAGTTGGCAACAGAACCAACAGAACCGATATGACTGTGCTCTACATCCGATACAACCATTGAAACCAAAATATGATTCACAGATGTATTGAACAAAAGATGGTTTGCTTTGGACTCAAATTTTATATATAATGCAAAGCAAATATAGCGTCAAATCGGAGAAAATTGAAATATATTTCATAAAGTAATTCATGTGAAGAAATATATATATATTTTTGTATTTCAATAATGATTAGTGAAAACCAAAATAAAAAGTTGTCATTTCAAAGAGAAGTACATTTTTTTGCTGATTTTTGTTTTCGTTATAAATAAGGGATTTTCGATAAAACAAAAATAATGCGAAAATCCTATAATCCGTTAAAATATATGAATCCTCGGATATAGTCCTGAACAAAGTTTTATCCATTAATCCATTAATCCTTGCGCTGAACATTAAAAGTAGTAAAAGACTAAAAGACTGGAATTATTGGGTCATCACTTGAACCAGAATTGGACTCAAATGTATAACAATCAAGAATATCGACCCAACACTGGGTTGGCATACATTTCCTTTATTGCAAGTAATGCAACAGAAAGTAAGGCATAGAATGCAAAGAATTGAAGTCAGAGTTGAGTTCATATTTCAAGAATTTTGTCTAACATTTCAAATCAAATGTTAGGAAATGGCTTAGGTTTGCATTATATTCCCTTTCCTTCAAATCAAATTCAATGTAATTTGAAATTGAATAAAACACTGTCTAAATATGACAGTCTTTTGGCCCCTTATTTCTAGTTTATCATATTTTTTCACAATAAAAACTGCACTGAATTTGGTTTTAGAAAAATTATTTCTACAATTAAATGATGTTTTTGTTAAACACAAAACAATAGAATATCTGAGATTATGGTTAAAAACAACAATCAGTTCTGACTTAAGAGATATGCGACAGAAAAAGATGTTTTCAGATATTTATTGGGAATATAAACGTGTTTTGAAAGAAAAATAAGGGGAATAAACGAGTCATTTATTTATAAGGTGCTATCAAATATTATTCGCTCATTTTCTGTCAGATCCATTGAATACCACTCTTTGGATAATATAAATGTTTTGCAAACAAATGACTAATACTTATAAGAAGTCCAAAACATTTTAAAATAAATTGATTTTTAAGTCAAAAATATTTACAAACATTTTATTTCACTTTATTTTCTTTATATTATTTTATTTTTTGTTATTTTATATTTTTATTTATAAATGTTTTACAAAAATTCAATAAATATCTAAATAATTATATACAATAATATTGGAAATTCTTGTCATTTATTGCATAAATGCTCTGTTTTTGCAAAATTTAAATCTTAAAAATCAATTGATTTTCAGAAGAAATGTTAATAATATATTGAATAAAAAATGTGATCAAAAATTCATACTTTAAAAGCAAAAATAAATATAGGAAACAAGGGATAACTTGAGGCAAATGAGTAATAATTTGTTGTATTCATTGAATATATTCTAGAATCCAATTGTTATTATTTTGTATACAACTTTGATGTCCAGAAGCCTCAATTGGAGGCCAACGATAGAGACGCAATTCATAATCATTTTTACACTTTAAAAACACTCACAACAATCATAACATAGGAATCCAACAAAAATTTGTGAAAAGGGGCACAAAAGAGTACTGGCTTTTGTTGACAAACAATCCCTGAGAAAGGGGTATATTAATAAATTAAATCTCTATCTGACCGGGGCTTCTGGACACCACAGGTTTAAAGTATTACGATATACAGTAAGCCATAGAAGTCAAAACATGACTCTGAGAGTCACATATTTTTTGTGCATTTCATGTACAAAGAGGTCTATGTAGTGAAAGGGGTTTAAGAGTCAAATATAACATATATTTTTCCTTCATTTGAAATCGTCTGAAACAAGACTGCAGTAAATATTCAAAGTATTCAAATAAAAGACAAATTAATGAAACAATGAATGAATGAATGAATTTTATTTTATCATATTTTATGTGATTTTACGACTTTTATTGACTATAATTTGTCCTAAACTTCCTATAAAGACATCAATGAATTATTTATATTGAATTTGAGAAAGACTTACAAAAAGGTCACAATTTTTAGATAAGACTTGATTTTATCGATTGAATACTCTCTTCAAATATAATATTATTTTTTTCAAATTCTTATTCAAAATATTTGCTGAAAAACTGAAATTATTTAATAATTATTTTATTAATAATATAGTCATTAAAAGTTGTATCAGTTTTGCGAAGTCTTTATGAAATTTAATATTTATATTGAATAATGATTTGTAAAATGATATTAAAATATATTCATTTTGTTTAAGTTTCAGAAAAAATATTTCTATTATTATTTATTTTAAAATAAAAGCAATTTATTTATGAAATATTGATTTCATGAAATGCTAACTGACCAAGCTCAACTAACACATTGGTTGGTGTTATTATAACGCCTATATAATGTATATTTTATTTCATGAATTGGTATTTGTTTTCAATTGATTTTCTCATTCAATGTTTTTTTGAAATATGTTTTCAATTATAAAAATTGTTTAATTGAGTCAAAAGAGAGAATAATATATTGTTTGTCGGATCAGAGACTATATGATTGAGAAGGGAAATAATGACACTTTGATGGCATGTCTCAAATAGATATCCATTTTTCAAATTAAATTTAAAGTCTATGAAAATATCATTTAATAAATGCTTTTTTCAAACATTTTTTGATCGATTGAAACAAAATAATAATATTCCAAACATTCAAATCATTTCGTTTGAAATTATTTCTTAAAAATGTTATACATTTCATAAATTGAATTGAATTGAATTTATTAATATTTAGTGACCCTGATTATACAACTTTCGCTGATTTCAAAAATATTATATCAAAAATAAGTTTAAACTTAAGGGTAAAAATGATTTCAACAAATTGTTATCAAATTTAATAATGAAATTGGATTTTATTGACGAAAATCTATTTATTCAAGATTTGATTCAATGATTTTCTCATTAAAAATTAAGAGTAATATAATATTTAAGCTATAATTGCCTTCAGCTTAAAGTGTCATTAAATGTATTTTCCTATGAAATCCTATTCACAAATTTTCGTACAAAAAATATTAAATTTTAATTATATTTAAACTTCAATTATTTGTTTCAATTATAAAATATTTTTAAAATATATTTAAATATAATAGACTTTTATTAAATATTTTAAACAAAATATTCATATATTAATATTTGCTGAAACACGAGAATACCGTTCCTTAGAATAGAGACTAAAAATTGAAAATTCGGTATAATTTAATAAATCTAATCTTTAGTTCTAAAGGGGTATAAACAACTAATTTATAGTATTTTATATTAGATTAAAGTTTAGTTTCGTTTAAAATATTTTTCAATTAAACTCAAACATAACTAATATTTATATAGAAAACATCAATAGATTTGTTTGTGCTTTAAGTTTAAGATTCAACAAAAACCTTTTCATTCGTTTACTTTAATGAAAGACTGAATTTAATTGAATTGATCGCAAATCAAACACAAATTCAATGAAAAAGGTTTTCAAAATGTTTTTCAACAAAATGTATAGAAAAGTATTTTTAGTATTCTTTGGCTTTGAGTTATAATCAAATGTTTTCAAATGTTTTACATTTTATTAACGCATTTCAAAAAAGTCAAAATTCATAAAATTTCTCAAATTTTTTAATAAATAATACTATATTGAGATCAAAAATAGCAGATAAAGTGATGCAAAAGAAAATTCTGAATTTCCAGAGATTTTTTTATGAATTATTTGAGAGTTTAATAAAAAATATAATTCATTAAAAACTATTCAAACCTTTATTGAAACAAAATTTATTATAGCTTTTACTCGAATAACTATATCGATTGTATAGATAAAAAGGGAAAGTATGGTTGGCTCTGATGGCCGATAAGAACATGTCTTTTGTGCAAGTCTTTGAGAGTCGGAATTCGAGAAATAATTTTCTATTTTATCGATATTTCTGTCAAAACTTGTATTTTATGCTTTGATTAAAATATTTTAAATTCCTCTTAAGATCTAATAGTTTATTAAATGAGTCAAAAATCGATGAAATATTCCTAATGTTTATCTCTTTTATACTATTATTATCACAGAATAAAATATTCACTGAATATAAGCGCCTAAAATATAAGCAAATATAAGGTTATATTTAGGTTTATATTAAGAAAATCATTATTTATGTCTCAAAAAAGTGCAAACTTTTGTTAATTTGACATTTTTTAGGAAAATAATTTACATACAATATTATGATTGTTAAAAACAATTTATTATATCTACCTATTATATATAAAGTGAAAAAGTATTGAAGAAAGGTCCATTTCATTGATATATCCTCACAATGAATATTAGAGGATTGGATCAATTATAACAATATTAACACATAATCGATAGAAATGTTATGTTTTTGGCACTAAATTCGGTTGAATTCAAATAAACGATTCAATTCTTGACATTTGTGTTCATAATGTATATAATGATTGAGATAATGATATTCATTGGACATATCATGTATTGAATGACCTATTGAATGACCTTGCACGTGTGTTATGTATAAATGCAGTGCATATCAAATGAAAGAATAGTATAATCTTTATATATTTTATACAAATTGTGAATTACTTCAATCAATGAGGATAGCACCAAGGTATAACAAGGTGATAACATTCAGGATCTCTATATTTTCATTAAACCATTTAATCAATTGATATTCACTTCACAAATCAAATCAAATCTTATTTTTTATTCTATTTTGAAGTCATTGTTAGTATTAATAATAATATATTCAATGGTTTTATCTAAAAATGTTTTAACTTTAAATTAGTGTTAATTTTGATTTATTGAGAAATTATTCAATTTTTCAGTTCATAGTGTATTCGATGTCTTGTGTTTCAAATGCTATTCAATTATTTGTTAATTTAAGAAATTTTTCGATTTTATATCAATAGTTGAATTGAAATTAATTTGACTTTTATTTTATAATATTTACGTCTCATCAAAACATTATATTAATATTAGAGGACAGGCTGTAGAGGACGAGTATGAGGGCTTGGAATGATATGAAGTTTGATTCGACAATAATTAGTGTGCAATAATTGTAGTGAATTTGAAGGGTATTTCAATTGCCTAAAAGTCAGTCAAAATAATAATGTGTTCTCCAATGCGAGCATCAAGTGCTCTATGCTCTACAAGTGCTGATCTGATAGGCAATGCATTTGCGCCGTTCACTTGTAATCGCAAAGTGCATCACATCCTTGTCTTCAGATATAGCTTTTGACTGACTTTTTCAGAACTGTCTCCTCTTTTGTGTGTTTATTCAACTCTCGATATGTGTTGTGATGTTAGAGATGGCAAAAATGATGCCATTATTTGAATCACGTGTTCATACAAAGAACCAGAGGCTTGAGATTGCGTTTGTCAGAGCCAGTCATTAGCACCAGGCATATGATGGTCTCCAACACAACTCAGAGGACCAGACATTTCTCTATATTCCCAAACGTAGTATTTTATGTAGTTTTGCAGCTCTTCTCAGATCTAAATGCCATTCATTTTCACTCTTTTTATTTGACTCTAATTAATGTCACAAAAGGATAGCATCTCATTAGACATGCTTTCCATCGGCACAGACCTATTTTGTGAACATTCCTTGCTTTGCATTTTATGTGTCGATGCTTTCATTTACATATTTTATGTCAAAAACATTTTTAATATTACTTCAAAATATATAAAATTAATATTAATTTATTTAAATTTTCATTTAATATAATTTTGAATATAAAGCACAAAATTGTTGACAAAAATTCATATTTTATTCGTTAGAAAATTCAAATATTTTTTGAAATTATAATTAATTTGAATATTAGAAAAATTATTATAATTATGAAAATGTAAGAAAAAAATCGAATTATTTATAATAGAAATAACAATTGTTTAAAATAAAAGGTCATAGAACAGAATGATCCGAACCATTTAAAAACTATATAACATTTATATTTGTTTTAACAAATATTCATTAAAAAAATGCCTTTCATTTCAACCGTAATTAAGTTATTAAAGGAGTCTTAAAACAAAAGTTATATTTATTTAAGTATTTGAAGTCATTCTCTAATATTAATGATTTTGTTTTGTTTTTTCTTCGCCAACAAATATGAACATAACTTAATATATAATATATATTATATTTGTTTTCTTTTGTTTATTCTCTTTTTGTTTCCAAAGACAAAGTTTTGTATATCTTTTGTTCATATACTCTGTTATTGTCTGACATTCAATATATTGATGTTTTGATTATTTTAAAATATTTCAAATTTTCTTTTAAAGTTAATTAAAATTTATTTTATTTTATAAAACATTTGATTAATTAAATTGAATTTTAATATCATTTTTTCGCATACTTTCAATGTTTTGAAGCGTTGAAATCAATTTAAAACTACTCTTCAGTTCATTAAATCATTTGATGGCAGAAAATATATAATTTATTTTTTTCATTTGACTGACTTTAAGATATTTAATAACAAAAAAAGAAAATAATTGAAAATTGAGAACAATATTATTGATCAATAAATTCAATGAAAGAAAATTTTGATACTTTAACCAAAAGATACGAAAAAAGCTGAAAATTACTTCAAATCAACTTTTATTGTATAAAAATGTGTCGAAAACGATAAATACCTTCACATTCATTCAACCCCTGTTAGGTCATAAAACATAATGTAACCAATTATATATACAGTAAAACATACCCCTGAAGAAGATATATCTTCAATTGTAACCTTCAGAGGATGTGATAAACAGACCTATTCTATATTTTTGGTCCATTCGTTTCAAAAAGTTTAGACTCATTAAGACTCAATCAAAAGAGGAACTCAAGAAGAAAATACTACCAGACCTAATGAGGTCGAAGAATGCCTTTTATTATACTATATCTATCATAACTCAGGTATAAGAGAAGATGAGGTATTATAGGCAATGCTGACGGCTATGGAGTATTGCCGACAAATGTCATTCTGTTAACGAATGAACTTTTTCTTCTCATTTCTAATATAATTCAATTGAATTCAAAATATAATTCAATTCAAAACTCATCCGAAAATATTAAAACGATTTGAGTTTCAAATATTTTTGTGATTATTATAAGAAAAGTGTTTTGAATATATTTTAATGACATAAATGGCATTCAATGGCATCCATACAAACTCACTACATCGGTGTCTCACTACCAGTGCTGTAAAAGTCTAGCGCAGGCAGTATTACATACAAGGCCTGCACTGAATTTCATACATGAGCTCATTATTGAATATTAGAGAATCATTTAAATGTATGTATTATTAATACAACACTTTTGGGGAATTTATTTGAAATATATCTTCCTTTCAGATAACATATCAGTGAATGTGTTGTCAATAATATAGTTATTATTCATTAAGTAATATTCAATCAAAGTATTCATTGTTAACGACCATCAGTACTGTATTGGCATAATTAAGACCATTTTTAATTAATTGAACACTTTTTGCAATAAATATGTTTAGAAATTAGTATTAAAGTTAAGTTAAGTTAAAATTTTACTCAAATTGAAATTAAATTATTTAAACTCATAATTAATTTAATGTATTTCACAAAATATGCAAATATTAATGTTTGTAAGGTTTGGCCGAATATAATAGTTAGAGAACACCCAAATTATAGAGCACTGGTATCTGGAATAACATAGAATAATACAAACAATACTTATATCAATAGAGTATATAATATCACGAAATGCTTTCATTACTTCTTTGGATAAAAACGTTAACATAAAGAAAATATTCACTCAAACATTAACTCATTTCAAGTAATTTTCAAATCAAATGAATATAAAAGCGTTTTAAAATAATCACTAAAACTCTTACAAATGATTAGATTAATTGATTTTTTTTGCAAAAATTTTACGAAAAATTTAACCAAATTTATAAGAATTCTTAAAATATTTCAAATAAAATGATTTGATTCGATTCAATGGTCTAAACATAATTTACTTAATTTAATAGTGAATTCATTTTTACGATTTGTTTATAAAATTTTATAGAATTTTGAAAATTGAACTAAAATTTGAATATTAGTAAAAATTGTAAAAAAGTGTTGAAAAGAAAAGAAAACAAAACTTCAATTATGTTTAGATAAGGGTTATGTGTAGATAAGGGTTATGTGAATAACAAAAAACTAAACAAATGAAAATCTGATTAAAATATTCAGTTATTTTAGTTTTTATCAAATTTTTATAAAATTCATATTTGTTTTTATAACAGCTTTTATGAAGAATAACTCAATGATTACATAAACAAATATAAGTTTTTGTGTTTTCTTTCTTTTTAACAAAATTCAGTCATTTTCTTAAACAAATAAATAATATTTTTTGAGATATATTATAATGAAATATTTGTGTACTTTATGTTTAATCAACTAAAAAAACTTAATTTTTATAAATAAAATCCCATTTCCTTAACATTTGAATCAAATCTCGAAATAATTATTCTAAGAAATATTGAACAAAATATTGAACGAAATATTGAACGGAATATTGAACGAAATACAGGGTATTATTAGTTATAATATTATTCAATTATAGATAACCAAAGATATCATTCATATATAAATTAACAAATTTTAAATAACTTTTTTAATCGTTATTTTATTACTTGTTATCAATTTTATACAATTATTTATACAAAATGAATGTTAACTTAAAGTAAAATCTGAAAATAAAGTGAATTACAGAATATTTTGTTTAATTTAATAATAAATTAAGTTTGAAATATCATTTGAAAGGGAGTGTCGATTATGTGATGAATATTTGACATTCATTTCTATTATATTATGACTAATCTCTACAAATAATGGCATTATATGTTTGAATCATCAAAAATAAATTTATTGATATAATCGTAAATATAATTATTATGTAATATATAAAAAATATTACATTTTGTATAATTTTTCATAAGATTATAAAACTTATTATATATTATATTATACTAAATAAAGAATGAATTAATAGTTTTTGTTTCGATATATTCAAAAATTATTAGTAAATAAAATTATTTTTTGAATTATAAAAAACTTTAAAAGTTTTGATTTGATTAAAAAATATTCAAACTTTGAAGTGAATTCATTAACACTGGGATTGACATCACTTTATGACCATTTGCTCTATTAGTTGATTGAATAAACTTCATTTGATTCAGTTCTCGAGACTGAATCACATCCCATTCCCAGGTTTTGGCATTTCGTTGAGCGTTTCATTTTATTATATGAAACTTATTTCAAAATCAGTTAACACTCAATATATGATTAAGTGATTCATTATTTGAATACCCATTGCTTTCGTTTGAAAACATTTGTTAATTTATAAAATAGATACCTTTCCAACAAATGAAGACATTATCAAAAATAATAAAACATTTTGTAAATATAAATATTTATAAAACAATTTCGTTTACAATTGTCTCAAAAACAGAAGTTTCAGATGTCGTCAAATCGTGTCATTTCTTTATCTTTTCAAATAATTTAATAATTTTAACATTTATTTGCAATTATAGGTTTAGAACAAAATATTTGCTAAACTTTTGTATAGTTTTGATATAATATGAAATAAAACCATTATTTGAAAGCAATTTCTATGGGTTTATATGTATTGATTGGTTTTATTCATTGATATGAAAAACAATTTAATATAATATTTAAATAAAATGATTTCATGTGAAGAGTCTAATGGTATGAGTCTATGAGTCATGTGTTTGATGTCATTTTGGCAAAATTGTGCGATAGATGTGTTTGTGATATCGAAAGGTTTTATAGTAATTCGGATATGAATTAAAGATTGATCGATAGCTCCCAAAAGCAGTCAAACTATACTCGCATAAAATCTGCTATTAATTGCTCTTCTTTTAATAGTTTTTTTTGGATCAGTTTTTATCAGACGAATATTCAAATAATTTTTGGACAGTTTTTAGATATGTTTTTAAATATAAATTTAAAATAAATCAAATTTAAACCAATTTTTATTAAAATATTTTTTAAAAATTTAATTTCAATATTAAAAAAGAGTTATAAAGAAAAGAAAAAATATTACAATAAGTAATGCATGTAATGTTAATGCAATTAAAAGCAAATATTAATTATTTCTCAACTAAAATGTTTGTCATATATTTATGTTATGTTTTGATTCATTAAAACATAAAAACTTAATATAATTTTAATAATCAATCAATTGATTGAAAACTACAAACAGACTAACTTTGCGTAGGCCTAAAAGAGGCATAACTTTGACCAATAAGTGCATTGAAAGTTCATTACAGATGACATTTGTCTGTAATTCTTGACAAACTCTTAAGTGAAATGTCTTTGAAATCAGATTTTTTTTTCTATTCAATGTTTTCATTAATGATTGGAAATATATTACAGTATTTTTGCAATGAAAACGATGTTTGCGATAATGACAATGATATTGAATGCATTGAATGTTGTGAACATATAGTTGTCATTGCATTACTCTTATGAAATATCGGTCTATCTTTAGATTAATTGAATTTATTTTATTTATAGATTTGAAGAAATAATTTTGAAATTAAGAACAAATTATTGAAATTAGTATTAGAATGACTACAAAATATAAAATATTTGATCAAGGTACTTTCATAATAGTGATTCAATGACATATTTTGAGTGAATTTGTGTATAATTAAACACTTCATAAATGTTCTTAAATTTCATTATTAAATGATTACATAAATTGAAAATTCTTTGTATTTCACAAAAAAAAAATTCATTTCTAATTAACTCATATATAATTGAATTTAAATTCTGTCAAAATTTGTGATATTTAATGATTGCCATCGACTGGAAAATTGTCTCTTTTTTGTCATTTAAATGATTGAAATTTGAATTAAATGAATAATTCATTAAAAATTATCATAAAATTATTGTCAAACTGAGCGCACATGCAATCAATGACTTCATTTTCTATATATTCTTGTGTAGAGCTTAGGGTTTAGGGCTTTAAAAATATTATTCTCTAAAATGCATTACAAATAATACTTGGTTTGAATTACAGTATATTACAGTAGGCCTGTGTAGAAGAGCCGACCTTGTTACTTTGTTACCTTGTTACTTTTGTGGAATGGTCGACAAATACAATAAATAAGAATATTTGCTCTAAAATGCTTCAGATATACAGAGTATTGCTTCTAAACATTCATCAAATATGAATAAAATTGATTTTGATGCATATAAAGCAAAACCTGTACTTCATTTCATACCTTTCCAACTCAGAGATAATCTGAGAGAAATAACGTCAAAAACATGTGAATCAGTAGTCATGACAACAGTTTGAAATGAAGTCTCGCAAAAGCAGAGATGAGGCCATCATTTCATTGAAATAAACTCTTTTGTCAAAAACGGATAAACTCTTTAAAAGCAAAGAATAGACTTTGAGTTGAGTTCACATTCTTTTCAAATCAGACCATTCTTTTGATAAAATAATTTTCAGCGCTCTCTGACTCTGACTTCAAAACATTGTCACAAATATGTGCAAAAATAGAGTTTCATTTTGGCAACAGATGGGATCAAATGGAGAGATGCAATTTGACGACATCCCTTTCCATCCTTTCCATACCCCTTACACATCCATTATTCACATATAGTACACTTAAATCGAAAAATATTTATTAAAATTCAATCATTAATTTTATCAAAAATATTACATTTCATCAATTATTTGATATTTTTATTTCATTTATCAATATATAAATTGAATATCTTTTCAAACAATTCAACCAAAGGGGCTAAAAGTGATTAAAATGCATTTAATGTCAAACATTAACACTATTCAAGAATTTTGAATTTCATTTATATTAAGAATTATAATTAAATTGAATTTAACCTCATTTTGAAAGTTATGTCTCTTTTATTGATTTCATTTTTACTCAAACTTTTAAAGTATAAAAAAATGGATTTTTAGTCCTTTTTGTCAACTTTATGCTGACTGTGTCAGCACTTCTTTATCTGCCTGCGCTTTACTCAAAGACATTTTGATATTTGAAAATATTTGTGACAAGTAATATAGGATTATGTAAAATACCCCTTCGGCTAAAACTCCATTCCCTTCATCTCTAATACATAACTCAGTTAAAGCTGTTCCAGAAATACAAGAATTTCTTGAAATTTCGTTTTTAATTATTTTTTAATAAAATCGAATAAAACAAAAGATTTTTAACAAAAGATTTAATAAATAAAAATATCTCAAAATATGGTATAAATAATAAATATTTGTATTATATTATATTTTCTCTTTTATAACCGATAACTCATTTGCAAAAAAAGTGTAGATTTTATGCGACATTAAATACAAGACTAATGAACCGATTCTTTGAATTTCAGTCTTATTATTTGATATACAAAATTGTCTTCTGTTTGAATAAACTCAATATCTCCTCAAAAGCCAGAAATTTTATGGCAAAAACATTTTGAAATCAATATTATTGTAACATTAGTTGAGATAATTATAATAATGGTCTGTAAATCCCATGGGAATGAAATGTGCATTACATTCAAGTTATGGACAGTTTGTGAGCTTTGAAATATGAAGATTTCATTTCATTAACTCTTTTTTATATCAATTGATTTATTGTTTTTCAATCGTTTGTAAATATTATCAAAATTTGAAACAATTTTTGAAAATCATTTCAAATCTAATCCCTGAATATCATGTTATAAATGAGAAATGTCAACCAAGTCATTTCATGCACATTTTTGCCATATGTTTGTCCTATTATTGTGAAAAATGTTTAAATTGTTGGCTATTATTATATAAATGTTTAGGTCATCAAAATGTGATAAATGTTTAAATTTTTTTATATAAACATTGTTACAAAATGTGAAGTTCTTTACATTCATTCAATTCTTAGGTTTTTTTCATTAATTATTAATTGTAATGAAAGTTATTTTACGAAACATTTTATCATATTTTAAATACTTGTCATAAAGTTTAGAGAAATTGTTCACTAATTACCCAAAAATTATCATTAGTTTTGAAATATTGTAGAAATTAAATATTGATATAAATATTTAAATTAATTATTTGTGCCCTTAATAACAAAGTTGTTTTACAACTGCTCTAGGTATTTTATCAAGCGATGGGTGCCGCAGATAGCACCTTGCTATTTATACATAATCGCAAGGTGTGTCAATCAGATATTGAATATAATTATTTTCAGTCAATATATTGTTTATTTGAATATAGAATTTTCTGACATAAAGACCTGGCTCTCAAATGGACTGTTTGTGTCATAGTCTTATAATTCTCATCAATTGATAAATTAATGTCAAAATAGTCAAACAAATGGTTTGATAAGCTTTCAGACAATATATAACTTCTCCTTAAAAAACAAAAGTCCATTAAAAGCAAAATTTGCTGCAAATCGGAGTTTGGATTAAATTTTGTATTTGAAAATAACATTTGACATATGCCGGTGCTGTGTGTATGCGCACAATGCAGTCATACTTGGCTTCACTATTGATCGGCGATTGATTTTTAGTGAACACACTATTCGTGAGCCCATACCTAAGCACAGGTCAATAACAAGAGAAACTGCGAAATCAAATGTAGTCTAATATTAGTGTTGTGTTTGAATGATAGCACCGTTTGGATACATATTATTACAAATGCATTTGAATTTATATTTATAAACATCATAATAAAGAAATACTCTTTACATAGAACTCAATGCAGTTGCAAATGCTGTATAAAATTCGTTCAAAGAGAAAGTAATGCAAGTTTTGATGTATTTATGCAAACATTTATAGCGAACTAATAATATGAATTGAAAATAGAAAAACTAATAGGATTTCTGCAACTCATCACTACATCACTACATCAAAAACATAGTAACGATAATCAGATGAATAAATTTTGTCTGAAGTTAAGGCAAATACAAAGCACTGAAAAAATATATACGAATAAAATGAGTGAATATTATGTTATATGAAGTCGTATTCAATACACGATCCAAAGTAATGGAGTTTTAGCTCAGTTTGAAAAATAATTTCAATGAAAAGACACAAAAGACAGCAAATGGAATGCCAGTGCGTGATAGTGATTGCCACCAATGTCTCTTTTTCCTCCCATTCCCTACAATACCTCCATTTTCAACTATCATAAGTTTTAATCCGAAGCCAATGTTTATTCTAAAATAAGTTCATTGTTTGCATACAATTGCATACAATTGCTTATCGACAGTAAAACAGATGCAATGAATGCAATCATAATATAAAATTAGACTTCGATAGGGAAGAACCACCTGTTCCTCTAAGAGTGCAAACATTAAGGTTATTATATATTTATTATATTCTGATCTCAACAAAAACTTTTTGCATAATTATATTAAATAAAATATTAGTTATGTTTCAATTATTTTCATTATTTTTCACAAATTATTATCTCTTTTAAGTCCAGTCCTTTAGTAATGAATATTTATATTTATATTCATTCAAATTAGACATTAATTTTAATGCAAAACTTTTCGTATATATAATTGTCTCAGTTTTTAAATATAGTCAATAATATCTTTATATAAAACAATTGATTTTCACTTAAGAATGTGACAAAAACTACAATTTTGAGCAATTTGGTGCACCTGTAGTTCAGTACGTTTTGAGCATTTTCACCAAAAATATCTTTAACATTGAGTTAAAAATAAGCATAAAATGTTTGATCTCTTCATCAGTTTTAATATATATGTATTAAAATGAAAATGTGATGAAAGTGTTGGACTTACTCCGGGCAGAGTCTTCTGTTCATGCAATGAATTCTGTGCTTTCAATGCACTGTCGCGGCAACAGTAGGTTAGAAACGCACAGCCTATTGAAAGACAAAGAAAACAATAAATTTATTATAATTTCAAATTATGTTTCAGGAAATCAATTGGAAATTATTAACAAATTTTTTTATCACAAAAAACAAATTGAAATGAAATGAGAAAAATAATTGTTGAATGACTTTCTTATGATTTGATTTCAAGAATTTTGTTATTGTATTTGAAATTAATTTTTGCATTTCATTTGAGTAACAAAATTAAGTTAAATTATTTGAATTGAATAGAATTTTCATAAAATCTCTCATTTTGTTAAAATATTGATTTTTTTTGTAAATTTAAGAAATAATTTAAACATTGGATTTACAATAGAGTATATAATATAATAAATACTTGTATTATATTTATGAATGAAATGCAAAAATAAATTGATTTTCATTTATAAAATAGTGATATAAAAAACAAGTGATAAAAATAATTATGAATTAATAACATATTTATGAAATTTTGTCACGTTTTTGGACGATATGAATAGTGAAACAAAAAATATCATAACTTATAATGCATTAAATGTTAGTTAAGGGTAGGGAAGGGAAGGCCGGGACCAAAACAATGCATATAATGTTTGTAATAATCATTAATATTTTAGGCTTTAATTTTCCATTTCGTTGAACGCATATAATGTTTGGTCCAAAACTCATACCATTTATTGTTTTGCATAATTGTCTATATTTTCGATAATCTAATTATAAATATAATTAAAACTTTGTTTGATTTCAACGCAAAATATATTTGAATGCTTTGAATGTTAACAGAGAGTAGACATCAGTCAGAGTCAGTTCAATAGTATTAATGATTTGGGAAGACTATTGTGATGTTGTGGAGGGGAAGTGGTGTGGAGTACAGTATAGTATGCTTTTAGGGCACAGTTGCGTCACATTGTGATGACGCGATTGCAATGAGTAAGCAGTGATGGAGGACTGGGTTGTGGATTGGGATCATTGAAAACCAGTTTACATAATAGTCTAAAAATGATTCGCTTTTAAAAGAAAATCTCAAAAACTGCTCTTCACTGCTATTGGCCTCAAATGAAGTCATGAATAAATGTCAACACAATTACTAATTAATATTTGAGTTCATATTATATGAAATACTGATTAGGTTTTCATTGTTTCGATGAAATGATAAAATAGATGAGAGGTAAGAGTGGTTGAAGACTACCTCACACTCAATGTCTTCGACATATGGACGCAATTGGAGGCAAAACAAAGGAAAAGTGTTTTGTGAAAGAGGTTTGTATGAAGTGTTGAGTGATTGAGACAATAGAACATTAGGTTTGCAATGCAAATGCAGTGATGGGGTCCCTGTGCTATACCAATACCACTGTACATACCCTTATGCATTCCCGTGTATTTGTCCTTAAGAACCGTTAGTTCATATATTTTGCCGAATTGTTCAAACAATGGCTTTAAGTCTTTTTCGTCGAGATTTCTTGGAATCTGTCCGACGAAGAGTTTGATGGCATCGTGTTCTTTGGCCGGAATCTGATCGCAAAGGTGTTGATAATTGCCGTTTGTTATGTGGATTGTGGTCACTGTCGCCGACTGTCCGCCATCTATGCCATTATGTAGTGTTGCCATTGATTACTAATGTTATCCCTAATACCAATTGTCTGTCTTTCTCTTGGACTGAGTGACGAAGTGTTGGCACAACCGATATATTAGAATAAGAGCACAAAAATATACAAATTAAAGGGCATATACGGCACAGACATACGACCAGCACTACAACACAAGCACATCACAGCTGCCTCTGAGCTCAGACGACGAATACAGTACTGAACGAACAAAACCAAAGCAACAGAGCTTAAAGAACGAAATATAGCACCGGCTGTAACACATGAGGGCTGGTGTGCAATGAGAATACAGACTATACTGATTATACTACCAGTGCTCTCTGCTATTTAGTCTAAAGCGTGTTCACTGACTATACAAAAGAATATGAAATTCATAATATGTCTGTTCTCTATGCCTGTTCCCTATGACTTCAATTACACATTATTCTCATCAAAAGATCTCATTTCATATATAATTTGATTTACATTATATTAACGAATAAAATATTTCTCAAATAATAAAATCATTAATGTTTTAGACTTTTCATCGAATGTCTCAAAAGTTTTAAATATTAAAAAATTACTTAATTAAAGATTTTATGCAAAATTTTTTTTGAAATGTTGTTTGAAATGATATTTTATTTCAATAGCATTACAGCAAATAATCTAAACAAAAACTCAACGTTTTGAGGGTCTGAGGGATCAGTGATGCGGGCATTCAAACAGCCATAGAAAGCTTGAGTTATAAGAAGACAAAGTATTTTCGCATTTATTTTATTATATGCTTTCAATTGAATGTGTTTTTTTGAAAATCCTGGAAATTCTCAACATTTCAAATCCATTGCCATATAAACCATATTAAAAATATTTGACAAATACTCAACTCCTGCGCCAGACGTTTATTTATATAATTAAGCACAGGTAGGTATCTCTTGGTTTTCAATCACACTTTGAATGCAATTTACAGTTGAGATTAAATGTGAATATTTTGTAATCAATTGTTATTGTGATTACAATTGTGTAAAATATAATAATTTTCGGAAAACTAATAACAATTTATTAATCGATTATTTTCTCATATCATATATACTTCACATGTATTTCATAAACATATTTAACGAACAATAAATTAATTTCAATTTAAATAGAAATATTTATTCAGTTTAATATAATTGAATTATTTTTATTTTATATTATTTTTTCAATCATTTTTAATCCAATTAACCAATGATTAAATTATTGCACACTTTGTCCAAAGGGGCGAAAATGTCTTTCTTTCACTACATGAATGCATTGTAAGTGAAAACATATAAAATGTATTTTTGATTTTTAGTCTATTTTTGTATTTTTCAAGTAATCAAAATCTAATCAATAAAGACATGTTTGACTAAATTAATACATTTTCTGTAATTTCTTTGGTATTCCCTAATTGTCGCTTACATTGCCTCACATTTCAGGATATGAATTGAATTAAGAATAAGTCAAACGAATTAAATATAGTTTCAATTGAATTATAAGCAAACTTTATGTGTCTGTGCTATGATGTCGGCTCTTAGGGACTGATAGACAACATATTATCACTCTTTTGAGGGGCAATACATTAGTTGTTCAGTTGAATAGAATTCTGTTTTATTGGCACCAAAAACGTGAGAGAATTTTTGAAATTTATCCAATTTTTGTATATATATAATATAAGAGAAAACTTTCACAACAAATATCATGTTCTTTGTGTGACATCTTTTACTCTATTCAATAGAGTTGTTTGAATTCTCATTGCTCTCTCTCACACATAATAATCAAATTGAATATAAATATATTGAAAGTAATGTTAATCTCTGATAATCAACAAAAAACTGAACTTTCTTTTCATGAAAGGATATTTTGTAAAAAAATTCAAAAACGAAACAATGAATAAGAAAATCAATTTATTTGATATAAAACTATTGGCAACAAAAACAGATGTACTGAACATCTAAATAAATGATTTTTTATTTGAATTTTCAAAATAGACTGCATTTCTATTTGTCATATATTTTCTTATTATAATATTTTTTCATTTTTTCTTTACTTGAATAAACAATATATTAAGAGTCAGACAGCACTCGATATCCCTGAGCAAAATATAACTCAAAAGTTCGTTATTTTCATCATTTCTTATCAATAATTGGAATTCTCTGAAGAAAATCTCATTTGAATTTTCATTGATATGACTGAAGTGAGTCTGAGTTGAAATGAAGTCTTCTTTAGATATCTTTTACATCTTATTTGTTATGAAAGACATTATATATCACTATATCTTATGTTATTTCAAAAGCTTTTATTAAAATAATCGATATTTTTCTAAAGAGTTGCAATTTTTTCCCTAAAAGTGCTCTGACTTATGGCCTGGCATTTGAAATAGATGTCAGTTCTCCAGATTCGACCATTACATACACCAGTCGTTACCGACTTTATTGATTGGACTGTTTTATTGCCCAAATTTGATGTCTGTCTAAACCATAAAATTTAGATTTATATCAAACGAAACAAACATTTCGATAACAATTGTAATACTATTTCATTATTAAGTTTTTGTATATTTTTCATTTCATTGATGTTTATCCAAATATAATATTTTTCTTTTGCATTATTTATAAATTATTTTTATTGTCAAAACGAAATCAATTCAATTCAATGCAATCAATTCAAAAGAGTTGCTTCAAAATTACCCCAACATTAATACACATGAATTAAACTCATTCACAGATTCTAATGAATTGAGAAATTTTATTCATTTGATGTTATATTTTATTTATATTCAAAGCAACTATTGCTATGTTTTGCACAAATCTGTTCAGAAATTAGTCTTAACTCAAATATACTGTAATTGAATTGGAAGTGAATAATGAGACTCAAGTCGTCTCTTATATTATAAATTAATTTTATTTAATCTTAAATTCACATAAACTATAAACAAAATGAGACACTAATTACCAAATAAATAGTTGAGATAAAGATTATAAAATCTCCAAAATATCCCTCAATTGCTTGAATGCAATCAATTATTTAAAGGGTTTTATAATAAAAATATATATTTTTCAATTTTAATATTTTTATTACTAATGTGTAAAACAGTATATATTTTACAAAAAGCAATTGTTATAAGAATTAAGACAATTATAATTAATACAAACAATGAATATTTTAATCTAAAGAAGACTTTTAATCTTAAAATTACAAAAACATTTCAAAAAAACATTTGAAATGACATTAAATTAAAAAAGTCTTAAAATTATTGTTAAGAAATATATTCAATAATTAAATACAATTTTAAAATTTAGAAATGTTTGACATTTAGTAAAAATACATTGAATATTGAAATGCGTTAAAAAATTCATTAAAAATATTTTATATTCATTTATTTTAGTCAATTATAAAATTTTGTAATTCATTGAAAATATTAATTATTATATAAAATAGAGTTATATTTTTAGAGCAAACAAAATATATAATAAAATACTTGTTTATAACTAAAGAGGGCTTCGCTTTGCATACAATGTTCAACATTGGCTTCATTTGAAGTATTGAAAAAATGCAAATAATTTATTATAAGAGAAATATTGCAAAACAAACACTCAATACTCAATACTATACTTATAAAGCATACAAACTATTGTCATTACTTCGAGATCTGGTTTCCAACCCTTAATACAAATACTGGTAATTAAAAAAAACGAATAAATTATGTGTTCATTAGTTTTGCAATAATTATCTTAAACTTCAAATATATCTATTCTTTCAGTCGAATCATTAAAATCTTTACAAAAATGAGCATTAATTTTGTTTTCATTTAAATTAGGTGTGAATTAGGGGTAAATTTAGTTCAAATTAAGTATTAGTTAAATATTATATTTCTAAAGCATTCACTAAAAGACGGAAAAAGCATTAATACTAATGAAATGCAAACCAAATGAACATTCAATAAGTTTATCATTAATTGAAAAATTCAATAAAAAACAAATATTTAGAAAAAGTCTACAAATAGTGAAAAATAGCTAAAATCACATAAATATAAATAAATATATAAGACATTAATTATAGGTTTCGACATAATTCGAGGGTAACATTCCTGTCTGTCCTGTCCGTTGAACAGTGCCTGTCATCCATCCCTCATCTATTGGTTGGCAATTAATAATCACATCCCCGTCCAAAAAGGACACCTCATCGATGTCTTGAGCCGTGTAATCATAGATCGCACGGAAGGAACGGTTGATATTTCGACGCATTCCAGCACTGGTAGAGTTGATCATTTGATTTTGAGGTCCACCTGAAGGTAAATATACTTTTTTCATTAAAAAATTCTAAACATTTCATAAAAAAAATATATAATGAATACTAAGTATAGGACAAAAACGACATCCCATTATCTTTGGTTTCAATGGTTTCTAAATATCATTAAAAGTTTTCATTTATAGATATTGTAATAAATTTCAATAAATTTTATTAATGAATATAACTTTGAAAATATATATAAAAAATATCATTCATTGGCAACGACTGGTTTGAGACCCAATCACAAGAGAGTCACAAAAAGTGTTATATTCTTTAATCTATTTTTTCAAAACTTTTACTTATTATTCAATGTCTCAAATCTGAAGATATATTGAATGGTTTTGTTTATAAATAGATATTTGACTTAAAATAATGTTTTGCAAACATTTAGAAAAGCAAAAACATCTTAAAGTTCATCCATTGAACACATTATCTGAAAAACGTTTGAATAAAATATTTAAAAGTATTTTAGATTCAAATCTTAACACAAAATGATTTGAATTTATTAAAAATATCTTAAATTAAAAAAAATATTTCAATTAATTTTGATTTGCGATAATTTGAAAACCCTTTGAAAACTACATTTCTATAAATATTTTAAGTAAATCTGAATCTGATTTGAGAGGAATTGAACTCATAATTCAATTTCGTAGTTATTTATACAAAATTATAAATAGATTTATAAGTTATAAGTAATTTAAGTAAATATTAAATGATTTATAATTTTGTGATAACTTTTGCAAATAATATAAAGCAAAAGGTTTTCATAAATTAAATGCCGAACAGATAGTGAAAGACAAGGGTTTGAAATCATAGATAACTCAAAGGATTTGAATCAACAGAAATGAGAAAATATATAACTTTTGACTAAAATAATATTTATTTTGTTATAAGTCATATAAAGAGTCGTATTATTTATGTTATAAAACAATAATATTTTTGATAAAACCATAGAAAATGAAAGTATTAATCAATAAAACTGTTGGCAAACCTGTAAAGTAAGCACCGGTAGGATCGATACGAAAGCCAGTGGCAATAGAGCCGTAATTGTCATTAATTGGGTCGTAATCTGCTATTGAACCCACTTTTCGGGAGTTTTCGTTCACTAAATCAAAGAGAAATGAAATAAATATTTGAATGAATTGTTGGTAAAGCAGAAGACCTGGTCCTTCATCGGAGGTGTAGACGACAGTCGATTGAACTTTGGGTGAGTAGTGGTTGTGGTCTTTGATGTTTGAAAGTGTCGGCCGAAAGTGTTGTGTTTGAGCGCCGATATTGTGATGATATTGACTGTTGTTGTCACCACTGTTTCGGATGTTATGATTGATTGAGTCGTTGTTCCGTTGGATGTGTTGTTGTCGAGAGTTTTTGTTCTCGTCTTCACATTTGGTTAGTATTGAAACAAATGTTTTTAGTATTAGTTTTGATATAATCATTGCAATACCGGTGACGACGACGGGCGCCGAGACGTGGGTTGGCATCTGTTGTGCTTTATGTCCAAAACCATTGTTGATGTGGTCTTCGGACACAAGAGTCCTCTTCTGTTCCATTTGGATCTTCTTCTCATAGTCTCCATGATATGTGACATTACTTATTCTTTTGCTGATATTCCTAATCCTAATGGTCTCGGGATCGTCGGCAACGGCCGTCAGTTTGCCTTTTTGTCGTTCAAAGTCTTCGTGATATTTCACTTGACTCTGGAGTTTCGTGTTCTCGGCCAACCGACGGGCCTCTGGAGTGTCCGCCACCGCCGTCGCCCTCGCCTGAGGGCAGTGACTAAAAGACAATACAACTCATTGTTAGTGAGAGTGGACAGGGAGGAAAGGGAGGACAGTTGACTCACGCATTGCAGTATGGCAATTTGTTGAATCCCTTGTAGTTCTTCATATTCAAAGTCATACCACATTCTTGACATTTGAAGCACAATTTGTGCCAAATCTAACGTTAAGTCATATTAAGTCATATATAATCAGATCATTCAATTGATCCAAACCTTATCCAAACAATTGACTTCTTCGATGGGATACACAGTTTTGTCACATCTGCTGCACTTCTTCGCACTCATTGTCTTAAATAAATATCATTTGTATTTCAAATCAGTTATAAAACGACAGATCGTTTCAATGGCTAACGAATGATGTCTTAAATGAAAGCTAAAGACATGTAAACAAACGATGAGTTAAATCATTAAATGGTTTTCAGAGACGTTGTGAACACTGTTCAGTGAAAGCATATACAATGCCATCCAATGCCAGCCAATGCCTCACCCGAACCACACTCTCTCTGGGGGTCGGCTGAGGGGGTGTTGTCGAGGGGTCGTCCACTAAATGCCATTCCAAACATTCCTGATATTAATTAACTATTTATTCAATCTTTTGACTCATTTTCACACAAATTAATCCACATTTAAATCATAAAATTTATTATTTTTGTCTAAATTTCAATAAAAATATTAATTAAAGTGAAATTTAAATACAAATCAAAGAGTCGTTGAAATGTAGTATTGAATGAAAAAAGTGAAGAAATAAATGAAATCAAAGTTATATTCATTGATATAACTGTCAATTGTTTGTCATTTCTCTGTTTTTTTGAATTAAATTCAATTAAATTGTATTTAAATCAATAAATTCTAACTAAAACATACCAGCCTTGAGGAAAGGGAGGACAGGAGTGTCGCCCTCTATCACAAGTGACGACACAAGAAAAGCCACATTTATTGTGAACTTCATTTCCTTTTCTGCTGAAGACATGTCTAAAAGAGGTAATCGTTTTTGCATTTAATTATTAATTTAATTATTTTAATACATTTTGATTGCATTTAATCATTAAATGAGACAATATTTGGACATTGAATTCAAATGAATGTCTTTTTGTTTGAAATAATTTGTTTTATTTGTAATAATTTTGTGAAAACATTGAATTCAATGCAATGTCTCATTGAATGGTATATAAAGACAAGGCTTTAATGAATGGTATGTTGTCTTTGATGGTCAGGTCGTGGAGGAACTGCTGGCGCGAAGTTTCGCATATCATTGGCACTACCGGTTGGGGCAGTTATCAACTGTGCCGACAATACCGGTGCTAAAAATCTGTACGTAATCGCTGTGAATGGCATTAAGGGTCGACTCAATCGACTTCCGGCGGCCGGAGCGGGAGATATGATTGTGGCGACCGTCAAAAAGGGCAAACCAGAGCTCAGGAAGAAAGTGATGCCCGCAGTCGTGATCAGGCAGAGGAAGCCCTTCCGAAGGAAGGATGGGGTCTTCATATACTTTGAAGACAATGCGGGCGTTATTGTCAACAATAAGGGGGAGATGAAGGGGTCGGCCATCACTGGACCTGTCGCTAAGGAGTGCGCTGACCTGTGGCCGAGGATTGCCTCAAACGCCAGTTCCATTCAATAATATTTTCATTACTCAATTCAATGTAATCTTCAAAGAGTTGACAAATAATAAAGTTATTGAAATTTGATTTCGTTTTTGTATTTTATTTTATTTGAAACAAATGTCCGAAAAATACCTAAAAATCCAATAAATAAATAAATTTAATAATAATATAATTATATAAATAAAGGAAAAAAGCTATGAATTGAAAATATAAAGGATTTCATGGTTTGGAGTTTGGAATAAAAATCGTAATCTCTTCGTCGGTTTGGGATGCCTTCAGACGTGCCTTCCGTTTCGCTTCTCTCAAACGACTTCTTCGTTGGGATTCGCGGTCAGTATTGGACTCATCGCATGACTTTTCGGGCGAACCTTTAGGTGTGGACTTTCGGGATCTGGTCTTCGATGGCGTCGTTGTCTGAATCACAACATATTAAAACAAATTGATTATTGATTTCATTGCAAACAATACCATCTTTTTTGGTGATTCAATGTCTGATTTCCAACCACTGGCGCAAAGTCTATCGATTTCATCGAAAGTGTCGTTAATGTCAATCACTTGAATGGAAACCATATCCCAAAAGCCCTCCAAATCATCGTTAGTTGTCATGAATTGTTCGTCGATTTGACTCTAAATGACCACAAATTAAATGTAAATTCAAAACCAATTCAAAACCAATTCAAAACCAATTCAATGAAAACTTACAATATTTTTGAGACACAATTCTTGGAATTGTTTGAACTTTTTATTGATAAGTAGGTTAGCCTTTCCTACCGCTGCTCTCAGTTTTCCGGACATCTCTTCGTCCATAAGATTGTCTTGTTTTTGGAGCATTTCTTCCGTCAGATCTATTTTATGTCTTATTTGTTGAGTCGTTTTGTTTAGTTCAATGAGAAACCAATTGCCGTCCTTTACAGTTAGGGCTGTGCTCTCACTCTCGGCACCCGTTCCACAGTTGTCAGTCCTATCGTAATCTGATATGCATTCAAAAGACAAGATCTGTTCCACCGTTTGCTCCTCGACTTTAGTTGTCATTCGAGAAATATCTGCCGATTGTTCACTATTTAGTGGTTCCAATGATTCTATTGATTGGTTGCCAATCGCCTGACACTCGACTATCACTTCTGGAGTCTCTGTTTTGTCAGAAATAATTGATATAAAACAATAAAAAGATAACAAAACTATTGATTACTTGAATGAGTATCGAATCGGTTATCAGTTTTGTCTTCAATGGGATGTATTTGTGGTTTGGTTTGGGTTTGAGATTGGGTTTGGTTTTGAGAATGGGTTTGGGTTTGTGTTTTGGGTGATTTGTGTGTCGGAGGACACGAAGGACTTCTTTGTTTGTCGAAAGCACTCGAAGTATTGACTTTATATTTGGTTTTAGTTCGCGATTCTCTCCAGTCTTTGGCGAACGTCTGTCCATACAATGAAGCGATTCTTTGCTCTAATAATGAATTGTTTCTGTTATTCAAATCACAAGTTATGCCATTGTCTGTCATGTCTTCAGTTCCGTTCGTTGGGTTATCGTCTTCGTTGACATTGTGTCGACTCGTTATCAACGCTTCACTGATTAAACTGTTTTTGCGATTCAAAGAGTTTTTCAATCGATTCACCGGTTCTTCCGTTGGGTTCATGAGTGCAACCCTAGTGTCAGGTCGAGTGGAGACCAGACTTGTGGTCGTCTTCAGCGAAGACGTGTAGCGATTATAATCACAATATCCCGAAATAGCACAACTGATGCCCACATATGATGGCAATCGATGGCCATTCCTTACCGGCCAGTCCTGTGATCCGCACTTCCCATTCCCGTTCAACACCACTGTCCTCACGACCTGCCTGTCCGCCGACTGACTGTCCAGAAGAGTGCCATTTTTGAGCGTATGATCCGATGCAGATCTGGTCGGCCTATCGATGGCCACACCGTTCGGACTGTCCGTCGAATCCATATTTATTGCAATATTTGGTCTGAAATGAAATTTTTGGTCGATTTGTGTCAAAGACTTCAACACAAGACTAATGGATTAAAATCATTATTGACTGACATTTCACTCATTTGTGATATTTATAACTATTTTTGTGTCAAAAAACACTTGAATTTCAATACATTTGGTCTCTAATTATTGTATAAAAACATTGATAAATAAATAATGAATTAATTGATTAATAAATAAATAAAATGTTATTTAATGTTAATTTCAAAACATTTGACTTCACTTCACAAACACTATAGCAAAGGGTGGGTAGCATTTAGGGGGTTTCAACGTTGACAGGGGGTGGCAGCTATGGCTGTGCTCACGTATGCATGTGTCATGTAAATGCCAGCCCAACCCTTGCCCTTCACGCTCGGGTTGTCCACAACTACTGATATTTCGTAACATTTATTTCATTGATTAACACAAAATGGGTTTCCATTGGTTTCATAACAAAACTATTGCTAAACTTTTGCTAAACTATTGTTGATTCAAATGTTTTATATATTTTTCACAATTAATTCAAAGCAATAAAACAATTAATTTCGCATTCATTTAACAAAACAATGCATAAAATCCATTATAACTCAAGTCTCACATTTTGAGACAATTTTAAAACATTTTTTTTAAATTCAAATTTTTGTTTCGCTTTAATTATTGTATTGTTTTTCGCACAAAAAGTTTTGCATAACTTTTGAATTATATGAAAAGTTGTGAAATATTGCATTAAATGATAGACTATTTAGTTGTTAAACAATTAAGTTATTATAAAATATTTAATTTTATTTTCCTTTTCTTTATAACAATCATATCTCAAATGACTATCCATTGCTTTCTTCGAGAATTTGTTTCAACTTTTTTATGAAAACTAAAAACTTTTAATCAAATATTTGATTAATTTGAAGAAAAAGTTTTAAATTAAACATAGGTTTGGTTTAAAAATACAATGTTAAACCAATGCCTAATAAAAGATAAATTTAGATAATTTTTATTTGAAATATCATTTGAGATCAAAAGTCATATAAAATGAAAATTTTTCCTTTGTTTTCATTTATTAAAATTCATAAAAAAAGATAAAATGAATGCAATAATAATGAATATTTTATAACATTTATCGAAATAAACTTTTTGTGCAATTATTCTAAATTTGATAAAATTCATAAAAATCTAATAATAAATTCATTTCTCGCCAAACAATTAAAAATTTTAATATAAATTATTTTTAGTCAAAATAAAAATTTTATTTCTTAGCCATTGACTGAACTATAAATTTTGTGAATAAAATAGTGATTTCTAAAATTTTTAATGATTTGACACAAATTCAAAGCCTAATCAAGTGTTCACTAAAAAACACATTTAGTTTTTATAGCTATTATAACGAGATTTTAAATTACATTAAAAATATCGCTTCAAATCATTATATTTGTTTTAAATAAAAAAGTTTCAAATATTTCAGTGAAATGTAAACTCATATGAAATACAAATTTAAATAACTGTTAAGAAAATTCATTTATAGTTAACCTGTTTTTCTTTTGAGATGTAATGAGAAATATAGTGATAAACAGTGAGACGAATAGCAAAGAGTGAGACGAATAGCAAACACCAAAATATCTATTAATAAAAAATCACAAAAATATTTTGTTTTAATAATTTATAAGGTCTTAAAAAGTTTATACAAACCGATAATTATTATTAAATTATGTTTTCAGTTATATTTCTCCTTTAAATCCATTCTATATTTAGTTTGTATTATATTTTACACACACTTTAATTCAAGTCATATCTATTTGTGATTAAATTCTCAGTAAAAAAACCCTTAAATCACAAAATCTAATCAATTTATAAACAAAATTTCACACAAATATTTTAACTCTTATTTCGTAGAGATTTTCACTAAATAAATGTTTTTATTGAAGCATTTGTTCGGTAACTAAAGAATAAATAATATAATGCAAACGGAAAGGAGTCTTAAGTTTTTACAAATACTTTATTCACTTAATGGTTGACTGAATGGCAATTGTCTTGAAAATAAACATTATTTAATTACTTCCAAACGATAATTGATTATAAATTATATCAAATTTTTATCATTAAAGATATTTTACAAATATTTTCATTTCCAGAATATTATAAAAAATTTATAAACACTGACCGCACGTATCGTTAGAGTCGAGATATTTACAAAGATTTATATAATTGACTGTAAATTATGAACAATTTTTTTGTTAATTATTTCCTAAACATTGACTCAATTGTCTGTACCTGAAAATCAAAGCTATTTTAAGCATAAATGTGTTGAATAGCATAACATTCAATGATTTCTGTGATCTTTGAGGCGATTAAAAATATAGCAAAAACTTCTGATTAACGCTTTTTTGTCGCTTAAAATCTAATAATTTATAAATTATTTTAAAATTAGTTTATTTCTATTAATCATCGTTTGCCGAAAGGGTTGAGAGATATATATACCTTCAAGTCATTGCGTCTGACCTCATATGTATGGCCAGTGGACACACCATTCCCTCAATATTAGAGGAAATCTCTTTAAACTTGAAAATTGATTTCAAAATGAATTGAATGTTTTAATTGAAAATATATCCAATGCTATAATTCTCTTGATTTGAGACATCTTTTTTATTTTATTATAACTTTTTATTTATTTTAAAACAATTTTCTTGTTTTTAAATTTCATTCAAATTCATCCATCAATTTGTTTTGATGTGAAATGTCTTCAATTTAGAGCGGAATTATCTGAAGAATCCAATGTTTATCTACAAATTTGGCCAAAAATAAATTTGTGAGACTTGTGGCACAGGTCTGGAAATTATCATAAAATGACTGTTATGTCATATATCAAACCAATTGACGTTTCTTTTATCTGATTCTCTGATATCTATATATATAATATATTCACTATTATATAATAATATATAATATGACAGAAATATAATTCAAATATTTATAAGACATTCAAATATTTTCAGTACCAATGAGTACGACAGAAAAGTCGGATACAATTATCCGTCGACTCATTCAATATAAACCATTTGTATCACTAAATCAATGTTTTCAATGGAAATATTCAAATATTATTGAGATATTCAACCCTTAATTAGATTTATTAGAGCAACGATTTATAAATTTAGTTTACATTACAATCGCATTCATTATCTTCTAATTTATATTCAATTTTTATTTGCTTTTTAACAGATATTTTATTTGTCAATAATTATTAAAATCAAACGAAATTATTTATAAAGAAATATTATAAAGAATTGTGTTTTGATCTGATTTTGGGATCTAATAATTAGAGCATTAGTTATATTAATATTAATTGTTTTGTTTTATTTTTGATTTAATATTAATATATTAATCAAATTCATATAACATTTCAATATTTGTTAACAATAATCATATGATTGATGAAATCGGATAAAGATTTCGATATTTATTTCTCAAAACAAATATTAACTTTAGTTAAGAATTAACAATTCGTTTACACATTATATTTCAAATAATAATATTATTTTCAAATGAAAAATATGAACAAAAATTTGAGGAATGTTTCACAAAAATCATATAAATCGTGCAAAAATACTTAAATTAGCCGATGGTTTAGATTTGAATTATGTTTTTCATAAGTTTTTCAATTTATATAATAAAGTGAAACAGGATTTCAAGAGTTTATGAGATGAAAAATAGTGAGAAGTAATATATTATAAGTTAATATTGAGATTAAAACCACAGGAACTCCAATGCCTTTAAATTTTTTTAAAAAAATCCATTACATTTCGGACTACTTTTTGTATTAATGTCTCATTTTTTATATATTTTATCGATTTTAAGATTAAATTTATTCACAAATATTTACAACTTTATTAAATATATAAATAATTTGAGCAAAACTTATAATATTTAACAATAATTGTATTTTTTTGAATGAAATATTGAAAGTTAATTAAAAAATCAATTTTTATTAATCAATAATTTATTTCACTTTCATTTTAACTGATATTAATTAATCAGAAAATGAGAAAAGTTTCAAAATTTTATTACTAATTATTTAATTTATTTCAAATCCAATGAATTCTAATTAAAACCAATCACAAAATAATCTCAAATTATCTCTTATTCTTATCTATAAATATTAATCATTTATATCAAGAAATTGAAAGTTCTTTTCAGGAAGAGTTAAAGATAGAAATCGTTTTTATAATACAAATCATTTTCCTTTAAAAATCAATTTTTGATATGTTTTCATTGATTTTAAAGAACAGGAAAAACAAAATCATTTTCACATCAATTATATTCTTATAATAATTTCTATCAAACACTGGAAGCATTGAAAATGAGTTTTTCAAATCAATCGTTTGATTCATAGCATGAGAACAATGGCTTAAAGTTTTAGTTCAGATTTACAAACATTTTGCTGTTTATAAATTTTTTAGTAAAAGTAATTATATTTTCTTCAAGTCGTCAATAAATTCATTGGTTCATCACATCTACTAATTGTTCCCTAAATTTTTTCTTCTTTAATTTTTATATCAAAAATTAAAATAATACTATATTTGAGAAAAAGCATATAAAAACTCAAACATTTGGGTCATTTCAAAGCAATTAAAAGAAATATTTCATTCAATCATTAGTTGAGTCAAAAATAAGTCTAAAATACATTTTCAAATTCATTTGCAAAACATTTCATTTGTTTAAATATTCTATTATATAATCAAATAGTTTATTGAAATCATTTTAATTGACAAAAATTTTATTCAATAAAACAAAAATAATAGTCAAATGAAATCATTAAAAAATATTCATTAGATTTGAAAAATTAATAAAAAACAATTCAATTGATTTTCCAATTATTTATTATTTTATATTTTATTTATTAAATTTTTAGATAAAATTTAATTATTATTTATTTTTGTTTTTCTATGATTTCTAAAGAAAAGAATTTTTCATTAATTTATTTCCTATACTTAAAAACATTACATAAAATGTTATAATTTTTCTTATTTTTAGATATAAATGACTGCAATAATAATGAGTTTTTTTGAAAGTTTTTAATGAAATTTTTCATTCAGGAAATAATAAATTATTTTTTCCATAAAAGTTTGATTTAAAACAAAGTACAGATTTTCAATAGTATTCAATACATAGAATTAATAAAAAGGATTACTTTTACCAATTTTCGTGAAATTTTTTATTTAACACAATTATGAATAAAATTCAAAATTTCTTCTTCTTTTCCCTATATTTGACATGAATTCCTTAAAATTTTGTAAATGTTTTACTAAATTAGTACAAATATTTGTCGGGTTATGAATAGGTCAGTGAAACCCTATTTGGCATTCATTGCATTCTTACACAAATAACAATTAATCAAAAATTTGGTTAAACTTTGATTATTTAATAGCATTTTAATCTAATTTATATTAAAGATTATTATTATTAATCCATTCAATAAGGGTTACAAAAGACAAACAATGTTTATATTTTAGTTAAGTCTTAACTTTCTTTCATTTGAAAACATTTTATTTATTTTATATTCAAATTGAAGGAAATGATGAACAGAATTATCTTCAGTGAAGATTCAGTGGTTTTTCATTTTCGTGTCTATCGAATGAACTAATTTTGTTTGTAATATTGATTTAATCGCTGATAAACTTTTAAAACCACTTAAAACACATTTAATTTTGTGAATAGTCTTTGAATTGATGACTACCGAAGGAATCGATGGACAGATAAGGAGAATAAATACCGTTCTATATATTCGGATGATTTATAAATTATTTTTAAATCTCATCTTTGATTTTTGACCTTAAATTTGAGAATTTTTCAGTCAATTATTAATTTGCAAAAAACAATAATAAAATATAATCTAAAATTTTATCGAAATTATTGTACAATAAAGTAATTATAAGTAATATTTGGAGCGATTTGTTTGATGTTAAAGCACGGGAGGCTTGACTTCAAACCCCTCCTTATAATTAATATCAAATAAATACTTTATTTTCATGAAATAAGTGTTTGATTTGCATAATAAGTCTTCAGAATATATTATCTTTGATTTCTTTATTTCAAATACCATTTAATGTTTTGTTTTCTTATTGTTTTTATGCAAAAAATAATTTTAAAAATCACTTTTAAATTATATTTTTAATCATATTTTAAAATAATTGCAATTTTAAAAAATAATTCATTTGTTGTTTAGTTATATAATAAAAAAAACCTAAAAACTAATACATTAACGTTATATCTATGTATTGTTTATTACTTTTATTTTGATTGAATTTTTGTTAAACATTTCTCAATGAAAATGAATTATTTGAATCAAACAAAAATTAATTCATTTTTTCAAATTTTGTTATTAATTGAAGAAATAATGAAAATTCCTTTCATTTTACTTCAATTTTGATTTATTGAATAAATGGATTCAATACCCAATTCTTATGTCTTGTTTCGGAATATCGATCGATATTTTCAAATAAAACAATTAATCAATTGATAGCAAAAGTGATTCAATTTTGTCGTTTAATTTGCATTGATTTTTCTTTACAATAATAACCTCAATATTGATAATACTCTTTTGCTATCAAACAATTCAATTCATAGTATTTGAAATCGGATTATATTTTAAGTATTTATAATAATTATCAAAAATATAATCATTTAATTGTTTACAAATCAAATCAAATCAAAACTCAAATCATGTCTAAGTCTGTCTTCAAACTAATAAATGAAAACAAATAACATTTGATTTTAAAATGTAATTAATATTTGATAATATCTATAGTTTTTACGGACTTTCCTCAAAAGGTTTCAAATTTAATTAATTTTTTTAACAAATGTCTACCAATTTATTTGAATTAATTCTTTGCATTTCTTTAAAGTGAACATTGATTTCAATTGAGATTTGATTGAAAATAAACGAGATTTTAATCTTATTAAAAGTCATTCAATAACTAATTGATTCCAAAAGATTTACAATAATATTAATTAAAGATTAAACCAATTATTGTTTAAATCAATTTTATTGAAATATTTTCAAGTGATTCAAAAATGATGTGTTATTTTGAATTTTGAATAAAATATTAATTTTAAAAATAGGTTTCAATTCTTATATTATAGATTGTCATCTATTTCTCAGAAATCTATTGAAGTTATTTTCAAAAAAAATAAAATCCTTTTTGAAAACAAATTATTTGCAAAATAATTAATATTTTTATAGGTTTTCAAATACTTTCAAAGAATTTTAAAATTGAATAAAAATATAAAAAATTAATTACAAATTCATGAATTGAAGGAGAGATGAATGTCAAACATGATTACAAAACGCTCGATATATTCAATGCAATTATGAAAATATTTTAAATAATTTATATTTCAATTAAATTTAATCGAAATCTTTAATTACCCCTCAATTCATGACATTAAATATAAAAAAGTTTAACATTGACTCAAATGTAGACATACTTTTTTAATTAATTTCAAACATATATAGAAATCTTCTTTCAGTTTATAACCAAATTTAATCATAATTTATTTGTACAAAAATCCATATAATAGTCATCGCAATAATGACTAATAAGAGCCCAAAAATTGAGAAAATTAGTGAATAATAATCAGTTATATATAAGTAGGCATACAATGAATAACAGCTAATGTCATCATTTTCTCACTCCTACTCTTATTCGTCTTTTCATTCATTCATTCATTCATTCATTCTTTCATTCATTCATTCATTCATTGACAAAATTTCGTATATATTGTGCGAAAGGATTTAATTTTGAATAAAAATCGGAATTAAAGGCAATAATATTGAGACCTATTTTTTAAATGTGAATTGAGTACAATTTCTGCAAACTATAACTGATATTACATTTGAATGAAATAACAATACAATACATATCTAATTGAAACAAATTTTCTTCTTTTAATGTTTTAATTTATTCAACAATTTTTGATAAGATATCAAAATGTTTGAATCAATAGTTTTATTTATTTTAATAAAACTTTTAAACAATTGTAGGGAAAGTGAAATCGTCTCCAATTATAAAAGTTTATTCAATTTTTGAATTTATGAGAAGTTTTTTAATTAAATCAAATTTATATTGTATTCGACGCCTCCTTTACCACTCGATCACGTCTTTACTATTTATGATACTTCCCGGTTGGATGTGAAGGGAGTCCAATGCAAACGATATAGGCTTATAGGTCTCGCAGTCACTGATATTTGCATTGAATATGAATCTGAAATTAAATTTTACGAATGAATGGACGGAATGTTGCCTATGATTATGGGCTAAGTTTGAAGAAAAAGAGCCAATGGTTTGAAGAATAGGTAGAGAACTGGTTGAATAATGGCGAAAATGGGACACAACATAACACATCTGGAGGTCATTTACGTGTCTCGGCTTCTATTGATTGCATACCATATGTATGTTATGTAATGTTATTTGATTTCCATCTGATATAACAAACTGTCAGACATTGTGAATGTGAATGAATACAATGAATGACTATTAAGACTATAATCTTATTAACAAAAAACAATTGCATTCAAATCGCGTAATGAAATAACTGATGAATTGAATAAAACAATACAGACTTGGAGTCAAATGTTATGTTGTATTCAATAGATATTATTTTGTCATTATTTTCATATTTAACATTCGATGAACGCATGGATGAGTTTTGCGGTTCGCTTCTCCAAAACAAGACATACAGTAGATATCGATCTCTGAATATTCAGTTAATAATAAGTTGATGTCTTGTAATAATAGCAGTGTGTATGCCATCACTGCCTGCGCCCGACTATCATTAAGAGCACAGTCGGCTCATCGCTTCATTGGTCTTTCGGAGTAGTATTTGGCCGCTCGTCGAGCCTTATCCCTGTCCTCAGTATTTATATATAGCAAAAAAAAAAGTTTTTACAAATAAATATTTCCGCATTTATTACTTCTTAAAAGTTTTCAATTGTGATCATTCGCATCGCTGTCAGTAATATCGTATGGAAAGCCATTCATAGATCAAACCAACAAAGCCATTGAATTCCGGTTTTTCTTCATTTGTTTGCTTTTGTTATTCGATACACATATCTGAAGCCAATGCTTATATTTTATCTCAAAACCCCTTTTGTTGGCATTAACTCATGATATAACCAATTACTAAATAATAATTGTTTTTTCAAAAGTAATTTTTATAAATTTGTTTTTAAAAATGATTTTGCATTTGAGTGAATAATTGAGAGATTTGTGATTTAAACATAAACAACATTTTTCTCTCACAAGGAATATATGAAAATATAATTCAAAATTAAGTTCACGAATGATTTGCAGATAGAATTGATTTCAAATAATGTTTCAATAGTTTTATTGGAAGTTATTGTTTGAAAGTTTGGTTTTTTGTCTAAACAAAACTTTTTGTTGTGTTGACCGACTATTACAATGAAAAACTTATGAGATGTCAAACCAGTGAACAACTGATTGCAAGCATTGAATTCATTGTTTATCTCTTTAGACATAATAATAAAATTCATAACTATTTTCTTTATAACGTTTTCACAACAATGTATACAATAATTGGTATCTATTATATAGGATTTTTTGGCACAGGTATCTAACATGACGCCAGTGTGAAGGGATGTCACATAACTGTGATTATGTGGTGTTGGGGGTCAAGTGCACCGAGACATTTGACATAATCACAGCACATGACTAATGCCTTTGATTTGAACAATCATTTAAAAAATAGTTTTGCATTCATTTTGATTTAATTCAATTTTTCATTCCAGGGTTAACTCAATTCTTACAAAACAATGTGTAATTAAATGTTTGTGTTTTCACCCTATGATCAGAGCTGTCAGATATAGCCGACAATTAGGAACAATTGAAAATACAATTCAAACTGGTTTTGATGTTTAATGAAATTAGTTTTTCACTTCAATTAAATGAAATGTCATTTTTTCATTATTCATAAATTATTTCTTTTTTGTTTTAATTTTTTGAATATTGTTTTCAATACAATGAATGCACTAATAATTTCTCTGAACATCACTTACGACTTCAGACTTTTTTTTAAAAAAAAGTCAAATGTTTTCATATAATATGGGTTACAAAATATTTTCGACTTTAATGAATTTTTTGGATTTATTTCAATAATGTTTTAATAAAAAGTATTCATATATTCAAAATTATGAACGATTTATAGAATATATTATAAGTTAATAATAGTTATAATTTCCTGTAATAACGAAATGAATAAAATTCTTGATTAGCAAATAGTGGTGCAAATAGTGGTGGGTGAGTTCAAACCAAAATTATATACTACTCTATTCTAAGTTAAAAACAATTGACTTATAATGAAAATCTCAAAACACATGAAATGTAAGCAAACGATAATGTATTGCTTTTATGTTTTATTCATTAATGCAAATCAAAAACATTGATTAATATATTTTCAAAAGAATTATCTAATATTTAATCGATAGCCCATTGAGATCACAAACCCTATGGCTTCTCATTGTTTACAACAAATACTCTACAGATAAAAAATAGCGGAATTTGTGAAAAATATTGATTTATGAATAATTTATAGACGAGAGTCGTTTTGGCCAAACATTCATATTTATTAATCAATTAATCTATCGATAAAACTAAGGACTCAGTAATGAATGTGTGAGAGATTTGTGCCAATAGTCGATAGATGTCTAGCAATGGAATCGTGTGTTGACTCGAATTAGTGCAAACAGGTCTGCAAATAAGACATTGATGGTTGGGACCGACCCGTTCCACCTGTTCTGCTCCAGGCATTGCTTTCTGTACCGTTTGTTCACATTAGTGAACATGAATCGAGTGAACCTGTATTGAAAACTGTGCTTTCATATGAGCCCAGCACTGGATTCTGTTCACCACTTGTGCAACGATTCAAAAACATGACTTCTGTTTCTGTGCTTAGCTATGGATAAACATTTAATTAGACAACAAAATGCATTTTCAACTTTTAATTGTGTTATTGTTTTCGTTCAATAATTTATTATTTATCGGATCTATCGATTCAACAAATCCTAAACATTTCGGTAAGTTTTGACAAAAATATTTAATCATTTTTTTCGATATTTAAATCATAACAAATGTTGACTATATTTTTCAATCCCCGGTAATCTTCAATGAATTCATAGTAAAACTCGAAATATCTTTGAACTTATATTTATTATCTCAAGAGTAAAGGAAACGGTATTCTTAAAGCCAATTGCAATGCTATTAATAGATTAACAAAACCTTTCGAAATGTTAGCATAAGTTTAACATTAAAGGAATTTCGACTATTTATGATCAATAGTGTCTTCACTGACCCCTCATTTCCACGTAATTTACTTTTATTCAATTTTCACAAATGCCTTCAAATCGAGACTAATATTACAAACATTTAATATAAGTTATGAAACAAAAAATTCTCTTAAAAATCAAAAGAAATTAAATGTGAAAATAGTGTAGAAATATTAAAAATAGTTTCTAATAAAATTAATTTGAAATTAATTTTTTATTATTATTATCTTTAAATCAATTTCTTGGAAATAAAATTATAAATAATTTCAACTCATTATAAATTAGTTAAAATATTTTTAGAATACTATCAAAAATTATAATTTTTTTATTTTAAATATTTTTAGCAAAGTTTATATATTTTTAATGTTTTTACAAAATTAATATCAAATTACTTATAAAATAAGTTTAAAATGAAAGTAGATTTTAGTGCAATATTGTATTAAAATTTCTTTCTCTCCCTTTCCCTTCAAAGCGGTCATTCCTTTAAAAAGTATTTTACATTCAATTGTTTTTTGATTTTTTTACAAAACTCCTGAAGAGTGCAAACAGTGATCGGAAACAAATAAATATATTAATAATGAACTAATTTTGATTTGAAAGTCCGTTCACTTTTCTCTTTAGTCCTGATTTTAATAATAATTAATAAAATTCTTAAATTATATATTAAGTGAATTAACATTTTTTGCGATAAATAATAAAAGTTTAAGTTATAGTAATTATTATTAAATGACTATCGGGTTAATGAAGTTGAATAAAGGTCTTGATGTGAGAAATGTCATTTTCCAGCAACCCATTGGCATATATAATGATAGTTTGTTTAGCCATTGATACCTTTCCTCAATAGCTTCGTATAAATCTAAATATTATGCAAATATAAATAACAAGAATTCCTTGAATACCGAAGAGATAATGATCTCAAAAATAGCCCTATTGTCAGACAGTGTTTTCGCACCGGATGGGGAAAACCATAGATTAGTGTGAGTTTGACTTATTATAGTCAATGAGATGACAGGCAAGAGTTGGAGGTCTAGTTCACAGTTGGTCTAAACAATAAATGGTATCAAAAATATTATAAGAGTTTATCTCTTCTTTAATTATTTGCTTCCACTTCCTTATGAGTGAGGACTGAGACGCGTGTGTTGTGTGTGTTGTCTGTTATTTGTGTTATTTTAGTTCAAGTCTTTAGTTAAACAGTTAACTCATATACGAGTTTCTCATATATTCTTAAAATTCATTTTTAGTTATAATAAATTAAACCTGTTTTGAGAACCGCATGAAAGCTATTAAACGTTTAGTTCTCAAAAATCTAAAAACAGTTACAAAATAATTATTTGATTTATAATTATTGGTTCAATTCATTCATCTTTCGGAAGAGTATTTTGTTTAACAAAAAATATTCAGAAACTCCTAAATCTATATCTTGTTTCTAACTATTATTTTTTTTGATGTTTAAATCACTTTTGTTTAGCTATGAATAGTTAGAGAAAAACGAGTAAAATGTTGACTAAATTGCATTTCTATCATAATATTAGAGCTTTATATATATTGTGTTATAAAAGACCCGGTTATTGAAATCGATATAATGTTTGAATATTTAATTTGATTATTGATAGTCAAAACCAACAGTTATTCGCAATAAATGTTTGATTGCTATTAATAGAGACCAAAGATCTTTATGTAGAGAAAAATTGCTAAAATAAATATTTTTAATAAGAGTAGGTCGAGTGGAGTGGAGTGGAGGCAAAGGCAGATATGTTTGAAAACATTGAGCGCTTTATAACTCATATTATGTATTGAGTATATAACAGGTATGGTATGGTATGAGTGCCTGTGCCTCAGTCTCTATAAAACAGTGTATGTCTTCAGGCCTTTTATATCTTAACTAACGATTGTGAGCTAAAGAGGTCGGTCATCAAATTGGGCCATCACTTCGGGGTCGGTCATCGAATGCTGACTACCAGAGGAATGCGTCCATTCGATGCCACTAACCATTCGTTCGGTTCAATATCTTTAGATAAATAGCAATAAAACAAACTTTTAATTGAAATCAAACAAATTCATTCAATAGGTTTCGTAGACCTAAACAAATATGGCTTCAAAACAATTCACTATTTGTTGAAAATAAAAAATTCTATTCTTTTGGGAAATGCATAAAAACGAGAGAATTTTCTCAAGAAATAATCAACTCTTCAATAGTTCTCATAATATTATAATCTTTTATAATGAGTTCAAATAAGACTTTGAATTTTGTTGTTGGAGTCGATTAGAGTTTAATGATTTGAAAATTTTTATTCAATAAGTGTTTAAAAAGTAATTCATTTTCAATGGACTCTCATTTGAGTTGAATTTAGTTGAGATTGATTTGAAGCCTAAACTATTGGTTCTCGAGTTTTACTTTAATATAGATTGACTCAAATAAACACTATTTCAAAACAGCTCTATTATTACGAAAGTGACAGTCCATTTGAAACGCATGAAACGTATAAAACATTCAATGAAATAATTTTAGCATTTCTTTAGTTTGTTTGACATTGTTTTGACTGTAATAGCCATTCAGTTTAGGCCATGATTTTTGGATTCATTATCTAATAGTCTATTATTGAAATGTAATGTTTGTGTGATTTGTTCAATAAAACAGATATTTTTCTTAATAGGTTATTGGCCTTAGAAATAAGGTTGTGCTCTCTCTCGACATTCAACTAATAATATAATACTATTGCACTTGAAGTGTATTTGAGTGTATTTTTGAAAGTTTTGTGAATTACTTATAAATTGCAATTTAATGATTAGGTTAAGAGCTTTGTTGACGTTGTAGTGAAGATGTGCTGCTCTATCACGACCTCAAACAACACAAACACTATTATTATTCACAAATTGTTTCATTATATATCAATTTATATGAAATGTGACCCAAATTAACGTTTCATTCAATTCATTCAATCGATAATGAAATTCAATTTTGATTTGTCACTCATTCCTAAAAAGGGGTTTTAATGACAAATCAGTTTTGAAAATAACTTTTCTTTAGAGCAAAATTCACTTCAGAGCTAATGGCCTGATATCTCATATATATAATGAACTCATTTTAAGTTTTAATTAATAAAAATTAATACATTGAAAATAACTTTCATATCACTTAATGAGAGTAAAAACGAATAGTTATTATATTTTTGACAAACAAAACATGAAAAATAATTTTATTCAGTCTAAGCGGAAACAATTTGAGCGGTGAATGTCGTGGACTGACATTATATACCTTATGATTAGATCTATTATTACATTTAAATCCATACCCAAATTGAGCCAAAGCCCAGTCATAAGCCCAGTCATAACCCACTCAATAGTTATATTTGAATCTATTTTATTTTTTACAATTTGTTGAGAATTTATCAAAGATTTGGTTTATTCTTCAAAAATAATCAAAATAACAATAGTTATGAATATTTTCTCAGTTTTTCTTTTTCTCAACACTTAATCATAAGTCATACAAATCGTGAGATTCAGAGATTTTTTGGCAGATATTATACAAAAGAAATAATTTCTAAGTTTATAAGAATTAAAATTAATTTTTATTTATGTATAATTAACTTAATGTTAATTTGTCTTTAATTTTATTGTTATTTCAATACACATTTTCTCATAAAGTGTTGATTTGCATAACTTTATCGCATTTTTTGAGGTGTGATTTCATTGCATATTCAAAAGTGTTGAAAAATTGAGGAAATATTTAGGTTTTGATAACTTATTATATAAAAAATTGTCTCCATTTATGACTCTTAAAAAATTTCAGTTCAAAAGTAAAATAAAATGTAAAGTAAAATAAAGTAAAACCGATTGTGTTTTAATCTTACTTTGAAATTGCATTCAATTGAAAATAAACGAGAATTAGATATAAGACGATAACATGAGAAGTGATTATCAAATATATATAAATCATAACATTATATGATTTGCTGTCAATTAAAAACGGATAAAAATCTAAATAATCATATAATCATTGCCTTCGCTTTGGGCCAACTCTTATGCTATGCGCTTCCGGGGAAGGAGTGGAACCGAACAACAAGTAATACCTAAATCGGATCAATAATAAAATCTTTTTTCGTAATGATTTCAAAAAACCATTGAATGCCTTTAATGCCCGAAAACCCATGTATTTAGAGGTCATATTTGAAAATTATATACATTTATAGTTACATAACATGTTTTCAAATTTGATTTTTCCAAAAATATATTTATTAATTGAATAATTGCTTTGAGATTAAATGTAATTAAAAAAGCAATAGTAGTTGTGAACAAAGCCATAGCCAAAGCCATTGCCTCAAAATAAAAGTTAATGATTATATCCGTCTTCGATGTCTTCAATAAATAATATTTCGATTTTTCATTTTTTACCAAAAATTTGTTTAATTTATTATGACTTATATTTGACAATAATTTCAATAAAATGCAAACAAAAAATGATTATAAATTTTAATAATATATTTGTTGAATGATTTTTTAGAAAATGATTGTTTGCTCTCAATATAAAGTGAAGAAATCAAATGATACAAAGTTTTCAAACATATTATTGTTATTAATGTTGAATAAATAAAAAGAAATATTTTGTTCAATGTTTGGAATTCACAAAATTCAATGCAATTAATTAATTAAAATTCAATGTAATATTCATTGGATTCAAAGGAGAGCTAAAGTGAGAAAAAAGCAAAGAAGTGTAAAAAAGCAAAAATCAAATGCAACTAAAGTAATGAGAATACAACTTATCTAAGATCGGAATCATTTTGTTTTTCTAATTAAACAAGGATTTGAATAAGGATTTAAAGCCAAGTCCGAAACTGGTTTATTATCGCCTAATATAAGACAGTCCTGTTTTGTGATATAAATTTTTTAGTTTAAAATCTAAAAACAATTTATTTATGAATTTTTGTTTATTTTTAATATATTTTCTTAAAGGAAGCAATTTTTGGACTAATATTCAATAAAAGCAAAAATGTATTTATTTAAAGAAGAAGAGAAATATTACTTATATTAGTGTTTGACGAAAAATATCATTAAATGGTATTTAGGATAACGTCTTATATTGGATACAGTTTTATGTTTAACGTAATGATCAAAATGTTTGGTTTGGTTTTAGAGCCGGTTTAGTGTATCTCCAAAAGTATGACAACTAATAACTTATGTAAAATATATTTCTATAACTTATTATTAAAATTCAAAGTACAAAATGTAGGCTAAAATGAAGTGCTCTTAAAGTATTTCAAAACAATTGTTAGTAATAGTTATAAAATAAAATGAAATGCAATTCCGTTACAAATAAAGAGTTTGGGCAAAGCATTCATACCATACAAATGAACACTTTTTCTTAACTTATTTGCAGTAATACATAAGCAATACTTGTCCTCGATTTTAATTATTCCTCATTTATTTTCAATCCCTTTATTGCATTAATAGTCAAAACATGTTATAATAAATCGAAATATTTTAAGTAAAAATTTAAGCAAAACATTTTACACCCAAACCATATCATTGAATGACTTCATAAGAACTTATAAATACAATGCATTCAAATGTGAATTATTATTATAAGCAAAACATCAAAATTTATATTTTTTACATTAAACGCCTTTCCTATTATTTTATCTAAAAATATTGCAAATGTTTAGAGATGTATAAAATGTTTTTAATAGTTGTCAATAATATCAATAATTTTGTCTTTTATGTCAAACCAAACCAACAATTATTATATAAGTCTTCAAAAACTTATTCATTTATTATTGATATTCTTTGATATTGAGAACAAAATGCTATTTATGTCTAAAAAAATAAACCAAAATATGAACAAAATCTATAAATATTAGAATTTTTTGTTTAAAATACAAACTCATTGTTGGATAAGAATTCTGTCTTCACTTATGGTATGAAAATTGATTTGAATACCACTCCACCCAAAAAACAAATTCAATGGTATGACTCAATTATACATACCTGTGCTGTCATTAAATGCATTATAAAAGTCACACAAACCTAAATTTTTGGGAGTTTTTTCGTTTTCAATAAAATAAATATAAAATTATAATTTCGTTTTTCATTATATATTTTTTGTTAAAATTATTTCTCATTAAATTTCAAAAATTTAATTCTATTATTAAAAAGAAATTTCATTAAAAAATTAATTTAAACTAAAAATATATTATAGGAAAATACAACTGAAAGACGTTGGCATTGATAGGAAATATTATGAAGGAATACAACTATAACTATAACTATTAAATCACGATTTGCTATAATATTAACATTACATTAATTTTAATCATAAGGTTATAATCAGTTGAATTGTGAAAAAAATTAATTTTCTTGTATTGTTCTATAAAAAGGTCATTGAAATTATTGAAATTTTTTCATACAATACAATGAAAGCAATTTTGAATAACATTTCTAATTAACAAAAAACATAATTGTTTTAAGAGATTAATAATAATCTCTTAATAATCGATATATCAATTAATCATTTGTTTTATTAATTTATTTTACATTAATTATTGCCTTTTGTTTACAAATTTTTTCAATTTTAACCCTTTCTATAAAAACATTGAATTAATTATTCAAAACGAAAATTGTTTTTCTCTCATAATATAACTCATTTATCTGTAAATCATTGAAATATTCATTTTTTTATATTTTTAAATAATTCAAATAATAATGAGTTTTATAAATAATTGAAAAATTATTTGAGAAAACCCGAGATATTTATCCAAATTCTTTGCATTAATTCAAAACTTTTAAAACAAATCCCAAAAAACAGTTTTATATTTAGTATTTTAAATGAATTAAAAATTGAATGAAAATTATAATAAAATAATTTCTTTTTAGTAAATCAAATACATTTTGTTTCGCGGATTTTGACTATTATTATAATAGATAAAATCAATTGATTTTCAGTTCACTATTATTTGAATTCAATTCAATTAACTTTAGTTTATTAGACAGTCTTCAAAATTAATATTTAATTTGTTTTTTTCAAATTTAAAACTTTATTTTATTCAAAAAATGTTTTTTAGTTCTAAAAAATTCTGAAATATTATTGTTTTGTTTGAATCTTCATTTCAATAAAAAATCATTTACTTTGATTGAAGTCATTTTCATATTATTCATTCATTCACTAAATTTTTATGTATTTCAAGTTTGACCTCAAATACAGAGATTTTAAAGATTTTTAAAAAATAGGTAAAATATATTGATTTTCGAGAAATATAATTATTTTTCATTTCATTAAATTATTTGAAAAAACTATAAATAAATTGATTTTAAAGTTAAATGAAATTTAAAACCAAATTGAATTCTCACAATATTTCAAATGATTCTCACATTTGATTCAAAAATAATAATTAATTAAAAAATATATTCATTTGAAATATAGTATAAAATAAATCACAAATTCATTCAAAGTTAATGGGATAACAGGCAAAGCAACCATGGTCAGATACAGAAAGGGATGTTCATATTGAGGGATTAGAGTGTAATTCAATAATCATATTTTCGATACAAAAAATGATATACAAAAAGAGATTCAAATATTGTTTGAAATGAAAAATAATGATATATTTAAATAATAATAATATATATTATTTGAAAAATATTTGTATTTTTTATATAATGAAAAAAATTTCACAATTAATTTGGGTTATTCTCAATGAACTGAATTTAATAAATAATATTTCATATCAATAATTATTTTTCTGAACAAAAATCTATTAAAACAAATATTCTTTATTTTTTTTAATAAAAGGCACGAATATTTCAAAACAATTTGATATACAATACAAAAAATGATAATATTTTATAATGAAATTAATGACAAGAAAATAAGAGAAAACTAAAGTGTATTCAAAGAATAAGTACATAAATTGGGATCAAATCAATTCGTGTTTGAATGGAAGTATGTTTTGTAAAACTACTGAAAGGGTGTTAACAATAAAAAATTCAAAATAAAAACAACCCAAAGGTTTCACTTTTGCATACATTCAGTATTTGTGTAAAATATTAGCTTTTCTTCGAAATAAAATTCAATTCTTAAACAAAATCTTTTAATATTTTGTAAAAACAATTTTCTATTCAATTTTCTCTGTATTCAATCTTTCGATATTATCTTAAAAATTATTTAATCAAAACTTTTTTCTTATGCATTCAATCCTTGCTATCAGTTCAGACACATTTTGATCACTCGAGAAGTTTTTGTAAAGCAATTAATTAGTGCTGAAAACGATTGAATGTTAATTAAATTTTAGTTTTTATTATTATATGAATTATAATTACTGTTCAGATTATATCAAAATATTTGTGTCGATATTAAAAAAATTCTCATAAAATATAGCAAAGAAGTTGTCATTTGATTTCATATTTTATGGTCTTATTTGTTAACCCAATATTTGAAACCTTTTTCACTATATTTTCAAACAAAAAATTGGCAAAAATATGATATTTTATTTTTATGAATCAAACGATTCTTTTTTGGCTTAAATTCTGATTGAAATTAAATAATAAATTATATTCAAAGTAAGACATAAGAGCACCGGCAATGTAGGTCAAGGCAGGCGCTGGAAAACCGATGAAATGATCCATTCCTTAGGTTTTGTTGTTTTTTATTAAGAATTTTTGGACCTGTTTTTCGTACTTCAAAACCAGTGTTGGAATGATTGGAGATTTGAATGCCTTTTGAGACAATTTATAAATTTATACCGAATTGAAGGCCAAATCATTATAAGTCTGTCCTCTTTTCCCACTATCTCCCAGTCCTCCTTCCGCTTACACACAATTAATTTGAGTTAAAATATAATTTTCATAACTTTTAAGATATTTTTACAGCAATAAGATTTAGATTCAAACTATAAAAAGGATGAAATGGTATTAGAAAAATAATATTGAATTTGATTGAAAAAAACAATTTATGTTAAGTAATGATATTATGAGAAAATGAATAAAAATTGTATTTCAATTGAATAGAAAATATAATTTAAAATTCACATCAAATGACAATATTATATAACTTTATATACGCTTTGAGTTTGAAAAATAAATAAAAAATTGCTTTAAAGTGATGTAAAGAATGAAAAAATTGAGAAAATGTTTTTATTAATTCACATTACAATGCTTTGGGAATAATATAAGAAATAATGTATATATAAGTATTGAGTCTCTCATGAAATGTGGAACAAACATAAAACTGTTTGATAGGGGATAGGGATTCAGAAATAGAGTTCATCGCAAACACTACTAATTTGTACACGATTTGACCGACTTTCTGAACGACTAAATACATTGTAATTAACTCTTAAACAAATGTAAATAATATTAATATCGACGATAGAAAACCATAATTAACTTAAGAATATATTTATTGAATTATGTATTGAATTATGCATTGAATTATGCATTGAATTTTGCATTGAATTCATTGTTATATTACTATTAATGGAATAAATATATAATAAAATATTATTAAAAACAATACATTCATTACTAACTCTATGTGCTTGACTTGACTGTCCTTTAGGGTGCGATCGAAATGAATTCGAGTGCAAATCAGATAAAATATGCATTTCTAGAGACAAAGTACAGGACGGCATAATTGACTGTTCGGATGCCAGCGATGAGAAATGCCGGTCCGATCAGTTCAAGTGTCGGTGCGGTCTTCCCAAGTGCATCGACAGGCGGTTAGTTGAGAATGGAGTGCATGACTGTCGGGACGGGTCTGACGAAGGCTTGCAACTGCCATGTCATCAGAAGAAGCACCGGAAGAAGCCATCAGGTAATGACTGAAACCTTATATCATATCTCAATCAAAACTTTCATATCATAAAAATCAAAGATTTTTTGCTGAGTTTTCAATAAATCTAACATTTGCTGCGAAAGTGTCGTTGCCTTTACTCCAGCCCTCCATTATTCAGTAAAATAATGTTAATTAACATTAATTTAATTCAATATTAACTCAAACAATGCGTTTTGAATTGACATCAATTGCTTTATATGTAATAAATAATTACTCAAAGACTAACACAACTAAAAAGGTGTCGGTTTTGGCGAATACTAAATGTGTGAGCGATTAACGATATAATGATATAACACATTAACTCTAATCACAACTAATGGTAATCACAACCAAAGTTGCCTTTTATGAAAATATACCTAAATTTATGACTTCAATGACTTCGGATTAGGAGACGCTTTGACAACAAACCCTTCGAAACCTAAAGAGTCAATTAGTACAGTGCCCGCAATGCCTGTAATACCTGCGCCCAAATTAAGTCATACCCACATAATTGGCTCTTTGAGTTCAGGCCAAGAATCGCAAACAACGTCTAACCCAATACTAGTCTCACAACAAACTAATAATGATTTACATAAACTCTATCGCGAATCCCAGCACTCAATAGAGTCCATCCAATCTATATCTCCAAAACTATCGACGCCATCATTTGTAAAGTTAACCGGAACATTCGTACCATTTGAACAACTCTCTAACCAGGCAGGTCTGGCAGGTTTGCCGGGTGTGACTGCAATCAATTACTATACAAATGATGCCAAACAAACACAAGACATTCTCATAGAAATTACGGGCACTTTTGTACCCGAAATACTTTCAACAGTAATTAACTTTACAAACCCTTCAGACTCTAAGGGTTTGGGATCAGATGTCACGGATGAAAATAAAGCAAATTATTTGACAATTATTGCAAATAAAGAGACATTTGTCTCAGAACATAACACTTGGGTTTTAATGACTGGAAGTTATGTCACGAATAAGTCTTATTATTCTTTTATTTTCGCCAAAAACCAAAACCAATGGCAAAACATTGGATCCAATGTTAGGCCAAAAGTTTTGACTTCTATTTATGAATCAAATGCCAAACAAAAAAACAATTCAGTAGTTGTCGGACTCGATGGAGAGGAACTGGCGGTTATTGTACCAAAAGTTATTTATCAGGCGTTCAATAAGAGAAATAACTTTTCAAATAATAGATTGCTTTACGGAACCACTGAAATGGACGGTCAGATAATTACTGGCATTTTTATTGAACGAATCACTGATATAAGTGTTTTTGGATTACAAAAAATAATTTCTAAATCAAAAGAACAAAACATTTCTGTTGTCATAAAAACCCTTAACAATGAAAAACCTGAAAATGTTTTAATCGAACAAAAGTTTATTGAAAAAAAACCAATTATCAGAACCACTGCCAAACCAATTGAGTCCAAGAATATTGACATTCAAAAGACCAACTCATCCAACAATATTGACCTCAGGTCTAAAGGACAAGGAGTTGTAGGCAGGAAGATAGAGGACGGGGAGGTTTCTATACTAACAGATCGTTTCATTACAACTGAGAGAACAGATATCTTAACGAAGAGTATTACCATTAGCTCTACTAAAACCACTCCAGTTCCAAATATTGCAAAAGCGCCGGTATATACACATCAGAAATTAGGGCAAAAGAAGAAAACCCAAGACTTTAATGAAGATACGAATAAAGTGAAACACAAGACAACAATATTTGGATTCATTGACTTCACGACAACTATAAATAACACAGAAGTAGTGTTCATGCCTTCGACTAAAGCACTGACAAGTCATCAGAAATTGCAAACAAATTTGAATTCAAATGTAAAACAAAGTCAAATGAATTCAAATAAACAAAACTTCAATTCTTGGTTTGTGTCCACGACTAAACCAAGTCTTTCAACAGAAACAATGACAATAAAACCCACAAAAACTCAAACTTTACCAAAATCTGTGTTGATATCAAATGCTTTCAATACTGGACAGAGAATTGCAAATAAAGATAATTCAGAGACAATTAAACCTGTTTTCAAGAGTAGTAAACAATCCATTGGTCTGTCCTCTCAAGTCATTCCATTGAGCCCTTCTATTGAGGAACCATTAGTTCAGTCGTCTTTGATTTCGTCTCAGACTTTACTTCCGACCGGACTTTTGAGTACAATCACAGGTAGTAATGAAATTAAGGGAACGGTAACTGAATGGACGACATCAGTGATCGGGACATACATTAGAGGCACTTACGCTCACATACTTCAGAGCACTTCAAGTATTTACCCGAAAGGGAACCAAATGATATCACCCACAAAGACTGTCAGTAGAATACCCATAGAGTTGACCAGAGAGGAGTCACCCATTTTTGTGTCCGGTTCTATCAATTTAGAGTCAGGAATGACTGACATCTCTTCTATTGATTCGGTTTATGAGTCAAAACAGTTGACAGAATCAACTCGTCTTACAATTACGAGCGGTTTTATTCTGCCAACAGATCTGAGTTCACCACAATTCTTAGACCCGTCCACAGCCACACCAGCTCTGGAGGATGTGGACAGTGAGATAACAGATGTAGAACTGAATCAAAGCAAACCCAATGCCTATTATACGACTCATACCTATTATACGACACATTCAACAAACGGTTCAACACATATCGAAAGCAGATTTGAAACCGAGACTAATGTAGAAACGCCTTCACAACAGACAAGACATGAAGTGAAACCAAAGACATATTACACGAGATTTACATACTATACGACACTCATAAAAGGCGACCAAACTATTGTCAACAGTAATATCAAAACTTCTTCGAATGTCATTCTGGAAGCGGTAACGGATAGCCATCCAGTTCTACCTACCAGACCCGCAACCACTTATTATACTACTTATACATACTTCACAACCTTTAAAAGGGGGGAAACGGAGTTCGTTAAGAGTAGAGAAGAAGTTATTACAAACATTATGGAAAATACGGACAATGTTTTGACTTTGGAGACCACTACTGAAGCATCTGTTCCGATGATGTCTCAACAAAGCCTTAAGCCCTCAACGACTGAAGACTTGAAATTAGATTTAACGACATTAACGCATTTGACCACAAATTTCAAAGAAGGAAAACCTAGTATTAAGAGTAGGAAAATAGTTATCACAAAAACATTGGATTCAATTCAAAGATCTTCTGAAATACAAAAGTTGAATGAATTGACAGAACTGGAGGCCAGTGAGAAAAAATTGGAACCGTCTGCTGTCGTTCCTATTGAGGAATCGCTATTAAATAGTTTAAATATTGGAAAATTATTGTCGGGTTTAGTGGTTCCCATCACATACTACACGACATTCACATACTATACGACATTTTTCAGAGACAAAACCTCTTCAGTGATATCTCGGACACAAATTGTATCGAATGTCAAAACAGGAACTCTTAATACGGATCTCTTGTCTTCATTTAATCCAACGGTCGATAAATTTGAAATTTCAAAGACAAAATCAATTGATTTGAGTTCGATAAAAGTGTACAAAGAATCTGATCCATTAATAGCCGCCGGCGCCGAGAATAGGCAGATAGTCATAACTCCAGTCACTCGACTCACGACTACAACCTATTTCACAACTCTGTTAATACCTGGCGAGGGATCAACTGTGGTTAGCAGTACTCGGGTCTTGTCTAGTATATTGCTCTCCGAGCCCAGTGATGTCCTACCAGTGCCGGCCAGTCAACTCGATTATCGTTATATGAGTCTCGACCCCTCAATGACTGAAAGACATGAAGGGGTTGTCATTCATTCGACAATCGACGACAGAGTGTTTCCAACTGAATCCCTGGCCAGTCCAGAGACGGTCTATACGACATATACTTATATAACGACTCGATTTGCAAATGGATTTCCAATAATTGATTCGAGTTATGAAATCTCGAGTAATATTATCACAAAAACTATAGTCATTCCACACTCAGAAGAGTCGACTCATGTATTTTCCACTCAAACCCCTGATGATCCAAATTCTCGAACACTTCGGAAAACATTTACATATTTCACGACTCGGTTCACAAACGGAACGGCAATTGTGGAAGAAAGCAAAGAAACCATTACTAACGTGATGTCAAACCCTATATATGACATCCATAGCTCTCAACCCATACCTATCACTCCAACCCGTGTCAGGCGACCAATTGTTGTGACGAGAACTCGAACCCTTGGAACTGGAGATCAGCCTATAATTGGCAGATCGCGTCGACCTGTTGTTGTCATAAGAAAAAGACCAGAATTTGAGAGTTCAAGAAATAATCAAATCTCTGGTCATTTGGGAAGTGCTGTAAGAGAAGGCATTGAACCACATATTCGAATAATACCATCGGAGCAAAGGGTTGGACATCAGCACCATTTCAATCACTTCAACCAATCAGACGATGTCGGGCGCAGATTCCCGAGGGTTACGCCAACTCCGGTCACATACTATACCACTTACACATACTTCACAACAGAACTCATTGACGGAAAGCCTGTGGTTAAGAGTAGGGAACAACTCTACAGCACTGTTATCACTGGAAAAATATTACCGACCCGTACTATACCTGTAGACGCCATCAGACATAAAAGGAGTGCTGTTTTTGACCAAAACTATTCCAAAGACATCACTCCAAACAAGACAATTGAAGTATCAATGAATGGTAAACAAGATTTAAATACCAACGAAGAGAACAAACAAACGACAGATTCTTATCTTAAAAGTGATTTCAATGAATTGATGACAATTTCTGAGAATAAGTCTTCAGACCAAGAGTTAGAAAAGTTAACCGAAGAACAAATTAATTCAAAAATTGGATTTATTTCTGAAATTTCAGAAACAAAAGGATTGCAAACATTAGTCACAGAAATTTATGGCACTTTAATCAACGATTTTTACGCCCAGTTCGCTATCACCCGAACTGTCGTTCAATCCAATGAAAACCATTTTCAAACCAAACAAATAAATCCATTTTCTAATACTTCACACAATTCTGAACACAATTATAAAACCAAGAACTCTTCTGGACATCGACCAGATGTGAGCCCTTCCATGAATTGGATGTCAATTATTGACATCACAAACAATATTGAAAATACAATTTTGCCATCAATTGAATCATCAGAAACTCAATTGAAAACCGAATCACAAATCATGACTTATAGTACTTCCAGCCCTTCGAGTCCTACTCCGACCTTGTCTTTGATCCTATTTGACACTGGATTGTTGTCATCTAATATGGAGACCAAAGTCAATGATAATAAGACAACATTAATAACACATGAAATCTATGGTACGTATATTAATGGCATTTACGCCCATTTGGCCAAAACAAGGACACACCTTATCTCTAATCCCTCAACTCTGACCACTATCTCCTCTTCTCTCACTTCTTCTTCCATTGACACTAACAATATTCTGATGCCATCGGTTGTGGTCTTATCTAATAATATTGATAACAAAAGCGCTGCTCTTTTGCCACAAACGACACAAAGTTTTATCAATGAAAACGTCGACCAAAAAAGTACTCAAAATATTAGTCCAACAAATGTTGAAACCGTTGTCCAAAACGGCACAACCAGAACATTGAGCACCGATTATAACGATAATAAGACAACAATATATACCACTGATATCGTCATCACATCAATCAATGGCCTGTTGGCCCATATCGGACAAGTCAGCTCTACAGTCATTGAGCCCTGGACTCCACTGCCAGGTCTGGCCTCAGCTGTTACTTCCACTGACATATCAGAGGACAAGACAACACTCTATACAACAGAATTCTATACAACAGAAATCAATGGATTTACTGCTCATTACTCAAGAAGTACTTCAAATATCATCAAACACTCCGATGTCAATCAAAAACAAATGATTGAAAAAACCAAAACTTTGAGACCATTTATACACTTTCCAACTCCGGTCAGATTCCTGTTCTCATCAAAACCAACCATTCCTTTGGTTAAGACAATAATAGTCACCTCAACAGTTGATACAGACCTGACATCCACTGAATTTCCAATGAATAACATTCCGGACAATAAATTCGTTGTCGATTACGAGAATAGTTATGAATATTATGACGAAACCATTGAAAGGGGAGAAAAACATACCCCTAGAAGTAGACCGATAAGAGAAAAAGATTCTCAACCACTGATTGAATACGAATATGAAGACATTGAGCCCTCAGTGCCAACAGTCGAGCGCCCAAAGCCTCAGATAAATCCTTTTCCTTATAGGGGCACAAATAGACCCGGAATATTGATTCATTCCCCCACTAATGTCAGGCAAATGACACGACCGGCCAATACACAGAATGCTCGCAGGGTATCAGGGGCTTGGGGTCAGAGAGTAGGTGCTCCTACACCTCCTGAATCACGACCAGACTATTCGCTTGATTATTATCCGGAACTTCGAGATCCAGAACCACAGGATCAAAGACAAACTCGACAACGAGTCATGTCTTCAATCACTCGACAGAGAAGACCTTATAATACCCTTCCAACGATATTACCGACCGTTCCTTTAGAGCAAGACATTCCTGAATATAGAACTGTTGAAAGAGAGAACAGACAAGAAATGACTGATTATAGAAATAATAGACCAGAAGAACAACCAAATCATAGAAGACAACAAACCATTAATACTAATCGATTGACAACAAGAAGAAGATTACCTCAAACCACAACTCCTGTGCCGCGAACTCATCCAGTTTTGCCCAACAGAGGACAGGTTCGACTTAATCGCAAATATAGCGGTCGTCCCCGATATAGCCCAACCTCTGCTCCATCTCGAGAATACTCTTCGGATGAATCGATTCGATATCGAAATGATAATAATAACGATAACCGACGAAGAGGTCATCAACAGAGAGGAAGAGCCCCCAAAACAACGGTTCTATTTCTGAATAAACCGAGTTCTTCGACATCTACTCAAGAATATTATTCCTCAACCAGTGCTATAGAGATGACACCGCCGTTACCTAAAGTTCCGATTACTGTCACATCAATTGTGACCACAGTTAAGACAATTCCAATTTTTCATGGCTATAAGACATCTTATGCCACACTTACGACAACAACATTGAACTCAAGTGTCATCCAAACGGATCAATACCACACTTCTGTCGACCCTAACAATGGTGTCACTAAAAGCATATTCACTCAAAGTCGCGATTCTTTAGATCCGACAAAACTGACTGAAGTTTTGATAACGACTTCAGTCTTATTCGAGACTAAATTGATTTCGATTAAAATCGGGTTCAATACTCGAACCCAAACTTTAACAGATATAAAGACACTGACAGTACTCACCACTAATGTACAGTCGGTGCCAGCGCCAGTAGTTGCATTGCAAGGCCAGTCACTGCTAGCGCCGGCAGGTCTATCCTATTCGCTTTTCACTTCCACCAACTCTTTCATAACAACTCAAACCCTGACCACAACTACTGTGGTCTCTCTGACCGTAAGGGATGAGACTATTCTAAGCACTCTTACACTCACTTCACTAACTGAGTCGACGGTCACAACCACCCAAACCATCTCTATTCCAATACCAGTGACACAACCAGTTCCTCAACCCATTACAACCTTGCTAACACTAACACTGACTGGTGATGGCGGGGATATAACCGAATTGGTAACTGCGGTCACAGTTCCCATTCAGCCGGTGTTTCACACAAAAGTTGAGAGGGATGTAAAGGCAACCCCCAGTGCTCTTATGCAGCAAACTGTCCAAACTGTTCAAACTCCTGACACTTTTGATTACATTTCCGTCTCATTCAAAACTGTTGACCAAATGATTCCATCTTTTGATCCATTATTTATTTCAACCATTTTTAAAGGTCCCGAAACAGAGATATATGAGGCCAGCGCTACAGTGGTTAAGGAGCACAAGAAGGAAGACATCCATAAAAATAAGAAGAAAGTGAATGAAGACAAATATAAGACCACTTTCAAGAAGAGAAAACTACAGCAATTCGTTGCCAACGAAGAAAACTTTGGTTTTCCGTTCAGAAACATTGACTACTCGACGGTCACTCTGAGGCCACAAACCATTAGTCTTCACGTCGACCAAAACGAACCCATTCCTGACTATCTTGGCTTTGATAGTCCGAGGTTTCAAACTCTTCCACAATCTGTTCCTCAGCCACATATTCCACAACCAGTCCTTCAAAGAAATCCTTCTTCAAGGCAGCCATCGTTTCAACGGATCCGCCTTAATGGCAATAAACCACTGCCGCAATCACTGATACCCACCCCTCCCTCAAACCCTTTCTCGTCACCTAACGATCCTCAAGCACTTAGATTCCAGCGCGTGATTGGTTTGGAAAGACCGCCAGAAAATAACTCTCCACTAAACTCATCGCCGGTGAGACTCACAACTCAGGGAGGATTTAGAAGAGTTCCTGTTTTTAATAACCAAATCCCACCCCTTCCCCCTCTGGAGACCCGAGAGATTTTGAGACCACCCATAATAGAGCCAACGATTACTGATGTTTACGCGACTTCTATACTGTTATCGCCAACATATGGACTGTTAGACGACGACAGGCCAACATTTAGAAGAGTCCGACCCATTCAACCACAACCACAAAGTGTTTCTAACGCTCGAAGAGTAAAACCTAAGGTTAAAGTATCGTCAAGAAGACCCAACCCCAACGCAACCCCACTGCCCACTACTGTTAGGGTCAGTTCTGTTGAAATTCCATTCTTTCCGGTGAGTGATATTGTGGACATACCCAGAAGAGGACCGGTAACAAGAAAACCAGTTCTTGAAAACGAAGGAACACCTTCTCCACCTGTAATCATATCCTCCAGAGTTAGACAAACGACACCAATATCTATAAGAGAGACCACAACTGACTCTCCACGAAGAGTAGTCAGAATCAGACGTCCCAACAGTTCGCCAAACAATCAAAAGCGAATTCTACCCAAAGATCTGCAGTCTTTGACTAATGAATTACAAGCCAGAGGACCCGTTCCTCCTCGAGATGACGAGCCCTCTCGAAACAATGCTCTCGATGGGGACGACCTGTCCTTCAACACCAATTTCGGGACTCGACTCAACGAAAACGGGGACAAATCCAATGAAATACAGACCCCAACCCTTCCGTTGACTTACTTCACAACATTCACATATTTAACGACAGTAGTCAGGGGTCAACACACGGCTCACTTGACCAGGGAGTCAATCACTTCGACCGTTTCTACAGAAGCTTTGGACAAAACAATCGTTGATTTGATTCAAAATAATGAAGGGATTATCAGTCCTACAAAAGTGGTTGATTTGGGGACTAAGACCAAGGGTATGACCACTACTATAGTTAACTTGGTGTCAAAGGTCAAGGTATTCAACGATGATTTATATAAAGTGATTCACTCCACTAAACCCCTGTCAAATGAGAGGTCAGTAACGGAAAGTAAACTTCAGTCGATTGATATCAAACCCACTTCTGTTCGCAAACAAGAATTGAATACGAAATCAGTTAAAAATAATTATCAAATTTCAGAATTGGTTTCAAAACCGAAAAAACAAATAATTTATTTTACATATTATTACACATTATATGACAAACTCAACACCAAATACAGCACTCGTTCAGAGACCGTGACCACAGATGTGGCGCCCAGTGGTATATCGACTCTCAGATTGGACTCTACTATCAATTCTGAAGGATTCTTGAAAGTGGGAACGGGTGAGGAAAGTGTTCATTTGGGCTCAAGAGAATTGGGAGGTTTGACGACTGAAGTCAATTTGGCGCTCAATACCTATATTAGGTTCGATGACATCAACAACGTTGTGGTCGAACCCTCGGCCACACAATCACCTGACCCTTCTCTCACTACCGCTGCCTACAAGCCCTCCGATGACTCTCTTCTGAGCGGTTCGTTCTCAACGGTTGCCATTTCTGACCAAATATCTGGTATTTCGACGCCAAGTATTCCATTGGAGACGGAATTAAAACTACAGACCAGTCATAGCACCCATAGCTCTCATACCCGAAAACCACTCAAACTTATGAGTTCTGCAGTTGTCATAAGAGATCCGTTGAGGTCTAAATTCGATGCTATCAATGGCAGACCAGGAGTTCGAGTCAGAGTTAAGCCATTTTCTGATTCAATCGATTCCTCGAAGTCGAGTGAATTCGACATCACTTCCTTATCTCCCACTCCTTCCTTGGATTCGACATCACTCGAGACTTCGAGCGAAGAATTGACTAAAAAACGAGTTTCAGTTACATTGAGACGACCTTTTGGAGGTATAAGTCGACTGTCCTCTCGAAAGCCCCAAAGGGTTTCGGTGTCAACCAAACCTCGTTTCGTTGTGGTCACCAGAACTGGTCCCTTGCCTTCAGTTCAGTCGACAGCAAGGGTTAAGATAAGTAGTCGAGTGTTCAAATCACCGGTTGTTAGCGTTGAGTTGACTTCTTCGCCATCGATTGAGTCCATACAACCGACCACTACTGTCAACGAAAACGGACAGACTGTCAAACTAGAAGTAATGACAGTTCCAGTCATTTTCGGTTTAGACACCAGCTATCGAACAGTGACTTTGACTTCAACCCTATCACCCACTCCATCAACAACTGAAATGACAGTATATGAGACAACAACACATACCGTTCCCTTCACTGTTGGAGATCATACTATCTATACAACTGTAGAGGAAACCAATTCAAGAGTAATCACTCAGACATACGATAGCGTCGACCCGTCAGACGCCGCCAGAGCTAACCGTTTCACAAAAGTGTCGAATGGAGTGACCCTTATTGTCAGCGATAATAACCGCACCCAATCATCCCCTGTCACTCTTCAACCAACTTTGGTCACCGGAGCAGCCGTTCATATGAAGGATGGCATCAAAGTTGAACCAAAACAGTCTGATCTCAAGCCATTAGACGCAACACTTTTCGACACCAAAACTCTTTACACGACTTTCACGTATTTCACCACTTTTTACACCGACGACACGTCTGTTATATCCAGTTCCGAACAGACTGTCTCTAATGTGGTGACCATTCCATACACACATATCGTTCCGACGTCTTCGAAGTCCATTTCTCCGACCATTGTTTACGAGACATCCGAACGATTGAGGACTGAAACCGTTTACTCGACTCTAACTTATTTCGCGACACTTTTCAATGGAAGCACTTCTTCTATCACACCCTTAGAGGAAATAAAGACAGAATATTTCACTTTTAAGGAACCGATTACAAGAACCCGAACAATACAACCGACCACAACAGAACAGGCTTCGATTTACACCCGAACCTATTTCACCACATATACCAACTTGGTCACATTCTTCGCAGACAATCAACCCATCACTTCCACCATTGAGGAAACGGTCAGCAGTGAAGTTGTATATACTGTTCCCAAATCAGACAGTTCTTCGTCAACAAGCAGTTCCTCTTTGATTAAAGCAACGCCAGCACTGGAGTCACCGGTGATGCGAACCAGAAGTACTTACACCACTTTAACGCATTACATAACACTCTTCAGCGGCAGTCAAACCATTCTGTCCTCAATCGAAGAAATCAGTCCAACAGTTGTGACTGAAATTTCGGGACAGACTTTAGAACCGACCAATGAATACATGCCAAACATTCGGTTCACTCAACCCTCACAAAGCGCTTCCAAACAATCCAAAGACTTGTTGTCAGCTTTGATTCAGAGCGTTAGCACTCTTTTCACAACCCATACCTACTTTACCACTCTTTTCAGTGGAACCACTTCTACAATCATCAGTCGAAAAGAGACCTCTTCTTCATTGGTCACTCAATATGTGCCGCATTCTATAGCTATTCAATCAACTCAAACGCCATACAAATCTCACTCTTCTTCTGGTTCTTCAGAAACTGATTTAGAGAATAGAAGTCAAAGCGAGTACTCGATTGAGGCGACGCCTACTATCAGTGCCTCAGACGATGGCATGACCTCGAAGTCAATTAAATCAATTCAGCCTTCATTGAGGATCGATAGCAGTAGCTATGATGTGGTCATTGACTCCAGTCTTATATCTAAAGTGTTTGAAGACCTCAGAAGTTCTGAAGGTCTGACAGACGAACAGTTGTCGTCTGTGATGGCAGAAGTGGGCGGTTCGACAACAGTCATCGATGGCTCGACTGTTGTGTTCTTCACGAACTTCATTCTGCCCTCAACTGCAGCAGACTATAGCCTAATGTCGACCGAAGGCAATAACGGTGCCAAAGGGCCGGCCGGGGATTTGGTCAGTTCGCTACTAAATAACGCCGACATGTCTTTACTCAACGATTTGTTGGCGTCGAGAATATCCTCAATAAGGGCTTCAGAAACGGTTTCACCCGTTTATTTGACACCACACCTATCTAACCCTGCATCCCAGGCCACTGCTATTAAACCCGGAGCTGTTATTGAATTGAGTGATTTGTTAGACGGCGCTAATTTGGCCGGGAATATAGGGGAAGCCATTAAAGACATCGTTCATATTCTCGCCAAAGCACCGAAGGGTAAGAACGGAACACAAGAAGTCGACCGAATCAGTCCATCAAAGGAATTGCCGCCACGAGAAGGAGCGGCCGTTAGTAACTCTCAGGACCCGGTCTATATACCTCTCGGTGCTGTCCATAAACATAATACAATTGATCCAAACCATCAAAACGAGAGAAACACTAAACAGATTCAAAACATAAATACCCGAAGAATCCAAATCATACCCTCCAGTACTGTAGGTGCGAACGGACAGACCACTCATTACAAGTCGATCTCCGTTTCCCAGAATAGATTCAATGGAATTCCTGTCGAATCTTCATTAGAGACCATACAAAGAGTGAACAACCCTTCAGTTGATAATCAAAAACCGACTCCAATATTGATTTCCAAAGTAATAAAGACAACAAATTTGCCCAAATCAGCAGTGAGTAGAGTATCATCCGGTGCTACCACTATATTCTTCACTGATTCCATACAAAATGCTGCAAATATGCCATCATTTGTTGATTCAAATACACCGATAGAATCGACAAAATACGTGACAAGTGTTGAGAGCTCTATAAGAACATTGACTTTGACTACAACTAAGGTTTGGATTATTTTTGTCTAACTATTTGACACAAAATTCAATTTGATTTTATCTATAGGTTTACTACACACGAGACTCCCCTCTCACCATAACATCGGTGTTGACCACAACAATACCTCCGCGTACTTTCGTTTCCACAATAATCGGTTCCAGAACTATATTGGGAACGGCAGGAGAAACCAATACGGAAGTCATACACCCGACACAAGTGGCCAAAGCAAATCTGGCGACAGTGTCTGACACTCGGGTGCCCTTCCAAAGACCAAGAAAGCCAGGAACAGGACCTTTCAGAGCACCGACAAGAACTCCAGAAGCACCCAAAACTTTTAAGACAACGGCGCCCAAACCGAGAGTGCCTTATAAGCCACCGCCTCCACAGCCACCGATTCTCAGTGGTGTGAATGAGAGCCCATACGTTCCCAACAGGAAAGCCACAGCAGCACCGACACCAAGAACGACAACCCGTCCCAGCATTCTGGACATCGATCAATGTAAGCCCGCCTGTAATGCCGCCAATAAGGAAATTTGTAAAGAAATGGATGGAAAGTATCGGTGCGATTGTAGGCAAGGGTTCATTAGAAAGAACGAAGACCTCATTTGTCAGGGTTTGTATTCATTGTTTTTCACGAATCAAATCAAAAACTAATGATTCAAACATTTGAGCAGAACTTCAGAACTATGTGGTTGTGGTTCGGGTGATGAAAGTCGGGGAGTCTGAGGTCACCTGGTTTTCAGAGTTCTCTAATAACAGTTCCGATGAATACAAGAACTTAGCAAAAGTAGCCAAAAATCAAGTGGACAGCGCCTATATGGCCACTGATGTTAAAGAAGCTTATGTCGGGGCAGATGTCCTGGGCATAGATAAAGTGTCTGACGGAGGAAATGGTGTTTTAGTCAATTTGACGGTTCGAATAACAAAACGAAATAATTTAGACGAAGATATTCTTAGGGAAAAATTGATCAAAAAATTGGAACAAAACTCTGAAGCACTTCCAGACCCACAGTCGATGTCTGCAGATGTGGAAGACTTTATAGACTTTGATGAATGCAGTTCTTATGACCACAATGACTGCGCCCTCACTGCCAAGTGTATTAATGAACCCGGAAGTTATCGGTGCGAATGTCTCAATGGTTATCCAGATCTGGACATCTCCTTCCCCGGAAGGGTCTGCGCCTCAGAGATCAAAGGGTGCGAATTCTGTCACGGAAGGGGTGATTGTGTCCGAGATGAGAGCGGGCAAAACAATCAGTGCAAATGCCATCGAATGTATTTGGGAAGGCGTTGTGAAATCAATGGACTTCGTATGTATTCAATACTTATCATTCATTTTCATTTTGAGTCACATTTAAAGGCCTTTTATAAGAGTTTCAGATTTTTAATCATAAAAATGCATTCAAATATTGTTTACAATGTTTTTCGATCACATATTCAGAGATAAATTCATTCATTTATTATTAGTCATTAAAAAACATTCAGTTTTTTTAAAAAAGTTTTCAATTTTTATTTTTTAAAAATCTATTACTTTTTGGTCTCTTCTCTTCAATCATAATATAGAGTATAAAATGAAAAAAAATAATTATTATTAAATGAATTGAAAAGAGTATTAAAAGTAAATATATTAAATAAGTCACGAATAACCCAACAAACTCTTATGACTACCTGTGCTGTCAATCGAGACTCATATTATTATGTGATCAATCAATTCTTGTCATAACATTAGTCACTAAAAGTCGTTTAAAAGTTTTGTTTCACAGTTTAACCTTTCATATTTGATAAGTTAAAAGGTGAAAGGTCATTAGGGTTAGTCTGAACGGCAATAATATTATATCGAAATGAAAATATTGTTAAATGAAATCATATTAAATGAAATACAAAATTTAATTATTTTATGTACAGTTTTGGCGATAGTGTTACCAATTGCTGCCATTCTCTGCATTGTCTCCATTTGTTGCATTGTCTACTGTTGTCGGAAATGGCGAAAACGCACAATAACTCGAGGTTTCCGAAACTTGTCATCGTTTGGACCCACTGTTATTGGGGGGACATTAGATAGAAAGGCAATGTTGGAGACATCGAGTGAAAGCAGTGACCACTTGAGGTCACACGTTTACGACGGACCGGGAGTTCTACCGGTATTTCAATGTCTTTTTATATGAAAGTTTGCTATCATTTAAAATGTATTCCTTTATGATTAGAACGATCCGAATGGCAGTGATTCTCATCGAAGAAGAGAAAGTGAGCCGAGTTTGGACCGAAGTATGGGTTCAATGGGTGGGCCGTATAACAGTTTGCCCCCACAGATAGTCATACCCCGTGCGCGGCACTCGTCTCAACAGGTAAACTATGCCATACATCGCGGACAAGTGTATATGTGGTGATCTGTCTATGATTTGACACCACTTGTGGCCAATCAATAATTATTTGCTCACAAACATCACATCTGTATATAACATGTTATTATTGATACTGTAATTTCATGAGCTTTTAAGTGTTTGGCCCTAAATGTCAGCCCAATTGCTGACCATTAGTGCCACTAAAGCAGCAGAAATGCAGCCCTTTTTTAATATAACTTTTGTAATCAATTCTCTCGTGTTTTCATTAAATAAAATGTTTTATTTGTCTGTTTTTATGGTGTTTGGGATCTCTTTAGAAATGATTATCTGAACAATAGGTACAGAATATGTTTGTTCCGGAGCTCTATTTGGGCTGAATATGAGTTTTTGGTTAAAGTTTGAATACTTTCTGTCGGTATAAATACAAAAGGAGTAGTAGTTTTTGTGACAGTAATTTGTGAACGAAACCAATTTGTGACAGTTTTGTAATAAATGGTTAATTACTTCAATGATTATAGGGTTTCTATACACCAGAAACTCAAGAATGTTTGAAATATCAATTTGTTGAGAATATGCCCTCAAATGCAGTCCTCGAAAGGGTTCAAATGCCTGATAGATATACAAATGATAATAGAAAAAGATTTGATGAAATGCAGACCTCAAACAAGTTGTCGACAAAGTATAAGAATAAATACGGAAAGAGAAATGATTTGCGAAGAGAAGACGATTGCAAAAGCGTGGTATGACTGCTAGCCTTCCTCCCAGTGCTCCACAACTTATCATTAATTCATTGTTTTAGAACTCAATAAAGTCTTCGTCTGCAGTGAGTCGTCGTCTCATGGCTTATATGAATGAACGAGAGTCGGGAACAGATAATCCACGACAAGTATTCGACAAATATGACTGGGATTGGAGGTCAACACAGAAGCAGAGGCATCATGACTATCATCCCCGACCCAAAAGTGAATCTGAAATACTTAGGTATTAATCATTTAACGATTCATTTCATTTCAATTACTATTTTCGATAACTTTCTACTCATTTATAAATAATTCATTTGTATTGAAATTACGGTTCTTTTGAAACTTTAGTTTTTTTATGTTCAGACGAAACGAATAATAGACTCAAAGCTATGTCTTGACGTCTTTACGTCAATAGATTTCATTGAGTGAAAATTTAAGGTTAATTCATATCAAAGGAATATTTAATAAGATTTTCAACATTAAACTGAAAAAAATAATTCAAGAAATACTTACTTTTGATGTTTGTATATATTTTTCATTGAGTTTTTTATTTATATAAATTGAATTTTCATGATTTAAAGTTAGAAACGAAGATTATTTATCATTAAATGAGTTGTTTATTCTCTTTTATTCTCTATTTATGTACACATTTTGACTAATAAATGAATTTCCATTCAATTTAATGATTACGAAAAGTAAATATTCTTTTATATAATGATTATTGCAGTCATTGTTAGGCTTTATATTATATTATTGGTCTCAATATTTTTTATCCTTTTTATCAAAAAAATTGTGTATTTTTTTGAGGATTTATTTTTGATATAAATATAAAAATATTGATTATTTGAATATATTTTATGAAACAGAAATCCTATGTCAGAAACTGGCCGTTCATTTGAAGAAATAATATCGCGTCCGCCCACACACCGGCTCAGGGATAGGATTGCTAATGTAAGCGCTTTAAAAGATTCATTGACTAATGGATTAACAATTTATATTATTTGTCATTAAAGGAAAGAACAGAATATGAAGAACAGGACATTTGTGCGGCAGTTGGCTATGAGACGGGTCTCAGAAAGCAATATAAAAATGATTTATTTTCATTAAACTCAACGATGACAAGTCAACAACAAAGTTGTTTTAGGAGTAATGACAATCAGTTTAAACTATTTTTTTAATTTTTTAATATTGTTATAATTTCATCAAAAACTAAGTTTTTATAAACGATGTAATAATTGAATTAATTCTATATCAAAATCCATTATAACTTTTAATGTTTAGAAGAAATTTATGTTTTTTTTGTTTGTTATTTATTTTTGATAACAAAGAGTATAATTTGTATTAACTTTTATATCAATATTACATGTGAGGTAAACATGCGATACATCTAATCATTTATGACATAATCATTATTCAGACAATCGGTTCAAATGTTGTTTTCGTTATAGTATTAAAAAAAGAAGTTTAACGTCAATCACAGGTTAAGGCAAAGGCTCAAAGGCTTCCTTATTTGTGTGCCATAAATATAAATGTTAAGTGAATTTAAAGACTATTTAAGTAATTATAAAAAATTCTCTTCAATAAAATGAATCAATCCTTGCATTCAACAAATATTCTTTGAATCCTTCAGTCCTTAAAGATTTTTAAAAAAGATTTACATTTTTACGATAAAAACTTTGACTTACTTTTACTGCACTTGCATTTACTTGCATTTGAATTCCGGGACATAAGAGCGCCTCATATTTTTGTCAATGAACATAACGGCGCCAGACATCAGATCAGCTATTATTCAATCAGTGTTTGAATTCCTTCAGAAGAACTAAATTAGAACTGAATTCCTATGTATTTTGAAGATTGATTTTGTTCACAAATAGTACAGTTGAATGAAATACATTTTCAGGCATTTATTTTATGAATGTTTTGTTCACAAATATTACAAACAATTTTGTAAATTACAAATCGGTTTAAATGAAAATTACTTTTAAATTATTAAAGTTTGGTTTTTATGAATATATTTCTCATTATCTCAATAAAAATGATAATTAAATAATGAATTTTGAAAAACATAAAATAAATTAAGGAATGTCTTATGTCTTCAAATGATTCAATGGTATACAAGATGTGTGAAAATTATAATTTCCAAAGACTTCTGTCTCTTCTGTCACTTATATCACCAATTCTTCGCTCAGGAAATTGTAATCAATGTTGAAATACAGTAAAGATTTTCTGTTCAAAAAAAATAATTATTTGTCATTAATTTTGTGAAATAAAGTGAAGGCATTCGTCAAAACATCACTAAACTATTATGACTTTATTCGGCGCCTGTATTCTTGAGAGCGCGGGTGGAAGTCATAGTCATGCAAATCCGGATCAATTGATATATTATCTTAAATACAATTTCTAACAAATAATTATGTTGTTTAAGATCGTAACTAATGATGAATGTCTTGCAGTATGTGATCATTGAATCAATCGATTATCAAATGAACACAATTTCAAACAACTCTTAAGTTTGAGACGAAATGGCATTAAATAAATGTCTGAAATCATTACAAACAAAATGAATGAAATATTTTGTCTCAAATTCTTTGTGTTTGTTTTCAAACACTTATAAATATATTGAAAACAAGAATTTTTAAGTCAATATATGGGTTAAAAAGAATTTTTGGATCCAATGAATCACTGATTATATAAATAAGTGAAATGACGTTCAAAAGCACTTACATGTGAGCGCTTCCAACGCCGGACAAAGAAGAGTCGGCGACTCTATGTCGAGGAGCAGATCGAAAGCCAACGTCACTGAATTGTCATGTCTTCCACTGGAAACCAATCTGACGGCAGTGTTACCACACGCCACCTCCACCCTGTGCTTAGCTGTCAAGCAATAAATAATATAAATAAATATATTTACAAAAAATACTTTATATTTCATACTCGGAATCGAATCGATTCCACAAAAGTCTTCGGCAACAGTCATAAGATGTGGATCAAGTCCACTTCCTCCAAGGATTTCAACGTAATCTCCAGTTCCTCTTTCTTTGCACTTTAAGTGTTGATCATTAAAATAACAAAAGAATGTCTTTGAATAGGGTTTACAAACATTTTTAATTAGTCCCGTCTCTGCATCAAGAATCTGAGGTGTTATCGAACTGTCCTCTTCAGTGGTTTGGGCGCCAACACTCAAAGCCAATACTCGAAAACTTTCGGGAAATATGATAGAAATGGTGCAATTGATCGGTTGACCATAATTTCTTAGAGTATACACTCCCTGTGGGTTCTGAAGAACTGTATTGCACGCTATAATCATACAAATGTCGAGACATTAATACCTGTGCTTTTGATTAGTTTTCATTTAAAGAATATAATGAAAACGAAATTTAATTGTTTTATTCTAATGCAGAGTATTATAACAGATATAGGATTTGTTGTCTTTTAAATCATTGATAAAATTTTTATAATTCATAATAAATTTTATTTTAAGAAATTTAAACAAAATATTGTAAATGAAAATCTGATGAATATATTAAATCTCATGAATTTACCAATTATTCTGAACTTTAATGAATTTCAGTTTGAGTTTTGATAAATACAGTTATTCTCTGTTTTAGAGCAAGAAATTCCTTCGTTTAGAGCAGTAGTCGATTCTCCCGTCGCTCTAATACTAATGAATTTATCGCTCATTACTTTATTTGGAAAAACCCTTCATTATATCATCGAATTTTAGCTCCGATGGTCTGTATATTGAGAGAACTTATGAGGAATTCTTTAACTTCAAAATATGATTGAAATGATTGATATAAAAATACAAACTTATAAACAAATGACAAAACATTAGTGAAGAGACAAAACTCAAATTAAAGTCAACTTAATTTTGTTAAAAGTTTTTAAATAAAATATTTTAGGAATTTTTTATATGATATTCAATTGAGCAAAAAATAAGTTCAAAAGATTCAAATAATTTGATTTAAAGTCAATGATATAATCAATTGAAACCTTTTTATTACGATTAGCACTAGTTATCGTAAAAAATCATCAAGATCATTGCAATATTACTCAATGCTATACAGTATTATTGTGTAAACTCTACACAAAAAATCGTAGAATTTATTGTAAAACTATTGAAATTATTTTAACAGTATTTTATTCACTAAAAGATGTGATTAACATATTTAACAGTTTTTGAAATCAATTTAAGAATAAATAAAATGTGTTTTTAACGGAAAATATTCTGTAATTTATGCTAAGTTTGTATTGATGTAAACATAGTTTTGCTTACGTTTGGGGTTGTGCACAAAACGGACCCGAACTGTAAAGCCTTCACCTCTCGTAGGAATGCGAAACTCAATTAAACCCACGTTTTGTGATGTCCTGAAAGACTTCCACGGCTTAACTAAACCACAATATTCTTGATATCTTTGGTTTCTAGGGATGAGATGGTCTTCAGTTCCCGGGAAAAACTGACCGTTCAATTCCCAGCCGTCGACAACACTCAGAAGCCCTCCTTTAGCACAGGTCACATCAAACTCGTCGAACTCGAACTCAACCAAATAGTCGGGTTCTGATATGACATACAGACCACAGATGTTCTTATAGCCATCCGATTGAAATCTATAGACATCTTCTTCTGACTTCACGTAAAAACATTCTGTCATAAGATTGAGTCAAATCATAAGATTGAATAAAAAACTAATGAAAGCAAACATTTTGTTATTTTTTCGGAAAAAAGGTTCAAATAAATCAATTGTATATCAAATGAATAAAATATTTCATTAAAATATTGAACATATCTTTACCTGAATTATGTTGTAATAAAATACCATTAAATGAATTAATTAAAGTTGAAAAAAATGTCAATAAATTGAAGATTTGATGAAACATTGTTTTCATAACAATTTTTAATTTTTGTTAGTTTTTTATATTAATCTTAATCTTAATCTTTTAATCTTTCGATACTTTTATTCAACAAAATAATTTTATATCAACTTTTGATATCATTTCACGCCTTTCTTATCACAAAAATAATAATTTCATGAATTATTTCAACGAAAAACTAACAAATATTTGGATTCTTTGAAATATTTTAAAGAATAAAAGTGAGAATATATTGTAAAAGAGGTTGAAATTTTGCAAACAAGTGATTGCAATAAAAGCAGTGCTTTCGAGAGAGTGATCCAATGTATAAGATATATATACGAACGGAAAACATAGCACCTGTATATTGGGCGTCAGGAGGATAGGGAGGATTGGAGAGAATTGCGCATCTTTTTGGCTATTTGTTCAAAAATCTCATAAATGCTGTCGAATATTACGACAGAACTTTTCAGACCTGTCTTCAGATGAGTTGACTTTAGCCAAACTTTATATTTTATAACATTATTTAAGAACTTTCAAAGTTTTTACGGAAATATACTCTAATGACAAATGAATGGCAAAACGAGTTGACAACCAGTTCTAAGACATATACAAATTTGTTAACTTTTATTTTTGTTTAAATTCCTAATCATATAATATATCACATATGGAGTGAACACTCCATAGAATCACTTTTGAAAACGCTTTCAAAACAATTAATATGCATTCAGTTATTCATTATTGACTCACAATTTCTATTTTTATTCCTCATACATCAAAACCGGTATTCATTCAGTCAATAATAAGTATATTTTTAAAAAATTCTTTCTCATCAAAAATCTCAATTATGTGCTCAGACTTGTGTCAAACAAATCAAACTGTCTAATAAGGAAAGTCCTTTCCTCAGGACATCACATATTTATAATTAAAACACGTCTCTAAAGATAATTAAATTATATCTTTCACCAAAATATTTATAATTAAAAAATAATTATTTATAAAATAATATTATTTTATACTTTGTTTTGGTTTATGAAAAACTATGAGTGATATTGATATAGGATTTAAGGGTTGAGAGAATAGAGAATATTATTGTGTTTTTGATTCAAATTTCATTAAACATTAATTGCATTCAATTGTAGTTAAGCACAATTCAAGCGACTGATCATTCCTGACATGTCATCACCTGTTCCTATATTGTCATTGTCTTATAGTTTGATACTTTATATAAAACTTTTCAAAAAAACTCTAAAATCTATTGATTATAATTAACTCAAAAATCATAAAATTTTTATCTTATCTGAAAATGTCTTCTATTTATCGAAAGTTTGATTTCAGAATTGATATATGAATTGGTGGAGACAACAACAACCTAGGACAGTTTGGGACAGATTGGGATGGTTTGGGACATTCAATCTGTTCATGACTTGTATTTCAAGGATTTCACCTTTTTCTGTATTTTCCCAAAAAATGTTTGGATTTTCCATATTTTGTGTCCAAACGGCAAAAAGGGTTAAAATTTTATTATAATTTTTATTTGATTTAATGAAAACATTAATTTTGATGACATTTTAATAGAGAAATGTTTGAGAAAAAGTCATTTCAATGAATAATGAATTAAGAAATAAATTAAAACATTATTTCAATTATTCTTTCCTTAAATCACTTCATATATCTATATCTCTAACCTCTTCTTCTTCTTCTTCTTGATCTTCGACACAGCCCTCAAATCGTGTAAATTTTGTTCAATGGGTTGATTACCTCCTGAGTGACCACAGAGTTAAAGACCCTTACCTTCCATGGGTTAATGGGTTGTCAGCAATAGTGACAACTTTCATACTATAGTTGTGGACAGATATGTATTGACTGGGTGTTTGTCATCGATATTGCCCACCGATGTTGTCCTCAGTTGTCTCAGAGATTAATAGATAATTGGTTTAGTCTTAGTCTAAAGTCAAAACAGATCTGTAGTTCCTTAAGGGAAAGGGTTTTCTATAACCTTGGGTTCTGTTCTTCGAATAATTTGAGACAATCTATGGACTAAATTTTGGACTATGTTTTTGGTGATTATCAGCCATTCCTTCATTTACGAGATTAGGAGTCATATATCAACACTGAATGAAAGGTAATCCCCAAAGTGTTTGTCATTACCCCTGAAGGCATTACTGAACCCCTTTTGCCCTCACAATCATTTAACATAAGCGCCAATGCATTGAAAAACGCATTGAAATGACCGGCAATTCAGTCAACAGTATTTACGACACGTTTTTCATGAATTGAAACACTTTTCAGCAAATTATGACTCAATGTTCAATCATATGTTCATTGCTTTCACTTTTGTTTACATTTAATTATGAAAAAAATTTAAATTATTTTTACATTTTTACACAAAATCTCTTTGAAATAAATGAGTATTAAATTAATTAATTAATTGTTTGACAGATATTTTGTTTGAATATAAAGTGTTTTTGAGATAATTATCTCTTAATATATTGACAAAAATGACACAAATGTACGAAATGTCAGAAATGGTTAAATTTTATATAAATAGTCATCACTTAATTGGTCCGCAATTATCATTGATTTTGTTATTCTTCGTCATTTTGATGGCAATTGTCTTAACCATTGTATTGATCCGCAAACTTCGACCAATGACTCGGGTTATACTTCCGGACCCAACACTTCCGCGGTTCAGAAAACGAGATAAAGTTATGTTTTACGGAAGAAAAATGTTGCGATCCGTCAGGTCTTCACTTCAGGCCACAGGTCTGTCCTCTGTCTCACTCCTTGTCATAAGACTAATGTCATGTAATTTAAGGTCGAATTAGGGGTAAAAAACGTCAAATGGTTTTACGATTCGCCAAACGATTGCTTCGCCTTAAACGAGACCAACCCCTGACTCTTCAGGTGAATGAACCCTCACAAGCATTCTTGGAGGAAGAGATTGGCGGAGAGTGTGAACAACCACTTCCACCAGAAGTCATATATATGTTGAAAAGCATTCGTGTCTTTGGATTTTTCGACAAACCATTATTCCTCGAATTGTGTAAAAGTCTTGAATTCATTAATGTCCCGAAAGGACAGCACTTGTTCTCAATCGGCGATCCGGACGACAGTATATTCATTGTCCAAACGGGAAGACTTCAGGTATCGATCAGTGAATCCGATGGAAATGAATTGATTCTGAAAGAGGTTTCTGTCGGCGAATCGATTGCTAGTATGTTATCAGTGATGGATGTCTTGACCGGACATTTGGCGCCATTCAAAACAGTTTCGGCGAAAGCCATTGAAGAGAGTGTTATCATTAGATTACAGGTCGAACTCTTCAAGAATCTTCTCGACAAATATCCGGAATCGTTAGTACGTGTGGTTCAAGTAATTATGGTTCGGCTCCAAAGAGTCACTTTCACGGCATTACACCATTATTTAGGCCTTACCACTCAGTTACTCAATCCTGGACACAGCCGAAGGGCTGTCAGTACAACAGTTCAACCAACGCATGCACTTTCATCTGCTGCCAGTCCTCCCAAAACGAGTCCATCGCGTCCGACATCATTCGCCAGACCTTTACAACATTCCCAATCCTTTTCCGCAATCGAATCATCAGATCTGAAACAAGTATTGAAAGCGATGGCGAATTGTGACCAAACCTCAGAACAGGAACAGCTGTGTGAAGAGCCTGAGGTCAAATTGGATCAGATGTATGATCGAAAAAAATCTGACGTCGAATCTCCTCGAAGACAGAAATCTTTGAATACATACTCCGGTCCTCCAGAAAATCAAAAGATGAAACGCCGGCGCTCTTTCATGTTCAATGAAAACCTGATTCAGGGCTTGAATGACACCGAGATCTTCAACATTGCAGTCGAAGGTCTTTTACAGCACCTGAACATCGATGACGAAGAACTGGTCAAAAAGAAATTGATTGTTAAAGAGTATAATTCAGGCGTTTGTCTCACGAGTGAAGACACTCACGAAGAGAACAATCTGTTCTATGTTTTGTCGGGTTCTATAATAGTGTCCCAAAAGAGCATCGATAGAGAAGAGAATAACCTATACGTTGTATATCCGGGTGATATAGTGGGCGCTCTGTCTGTGATAACGGGAGAGCCGTCACTGTTTACAATTAAAACCCGACAGTCCTGTAAAGTGGGTGTCATTACCAAAGACAATATCTATGACATATTGACAGAGCACCCGAAGGCTGTCCTACACTTGGCTCATGCGGTCGTCAAACGATTGTCTCCTTTTGTTCGACAAATTGACTTCGCTTTGGATTGGATTCATTACGAGTCGGGTCGGGCTATATATAGACAGGGGGACAAATCGGACTGTACTTACATTGTATTGAGTGGTCGGTTGAGGGCAGTCATCACCCGTCAAAACGGCAAAAAGGAATTTGTTGGTGAATTTGGAAAGGGAGATCTGGTAGGGCTGGTAGAAGTGATTACGCAAACACTGCGCTCAACGACAGTAATGGCTGTCAGGGATTCAGAGTTGGCTAAACTGCCGGACGGTTTGGTTGAGGCCATTAAGATTAAATACCCGGTTGTTGTCACTCGACTCATACACCTATTGGGCCATCGATTACTTGGAAACCTTCAAAACCATACTTTCAGAGCTCAACCATTTTCTGCTGCAGATATGGGTTCGCGACCAACGGGTTCTAACTTCACGACAGTAGCGCTACTCTCAGTCACAGACGACGTTCCTCTCCAGGCATTTACTATGGAGTTATATCACGGCCTGACATCCATTGGACCCGTTTCTCACTTGACTTCAGAGATTGTCAGGAAATCTTTGGGTCCGACAGCTCTGGAGAAACAGTCGGAGTATAGGCTGTGCTCGTGGTTAGCACAACAGGAAGACCAGCATAAGATTGTTCTCTATCAGTGCGACTCTCACTTCTCAACGTGGACTCAGAGGTGTATACGACAGGCCGACTGTATTCTAATCATAGCACTGGCAGATACGGAACCAACTGTTGGCAATGTGGAGAAGCAATTAGAGCACCTGGCGATTAGAACACAGAAAGAGCTGGTTTTGTTGCATAAACACGATTCAGTTAAACCACAAAACACTGTTCTATGGCTTAATATGAGGTCCTGGTGTTCATCACACCATCACATCCGGTGTCCAAAACGAATGTTCACAAAGAGATCACTGGCGAAGACAAAGGAAATATACGCTTCTCTGTTCAATAACCCCCCGTCCATTCACTCAGACTTTTCACGTTTGGCCCGTTTTCTTACGGGAACTTCAATTGGTTTAGTTCTGGGCGGCGGTGGGGCCAGAGGTGCAGCACATGTAGGTATGGTTAAAGCAATAACTGAGGCGGGAATCCCTATCGATATGGTGGGAGGCGTTAGTATCGGAGCATTTATGGGCGCCTTGTGGTGTCTGGAGAACAATGTGACCACTTTTACTCAAAAGGCCAGAGCCTGGTCTCATGGCATGACCTCATACTGGCGCCAAATTCTTGACCTGACATATCCGGTGACCGCTATGTTCACCGGACATGCCTTCAATCGAACCATTTATGAAGTGTTTGAAGAACGACAAATAGAAGACCTTTGGCTTCCGTACTTCACTGTCACGACAGACATAACCAGTAGTTGTCCGCGAGTTCACAGACACGGCTCGCTCTGGCGATACGTCCGCTCAAGTATGTCATTATCGGGATATCTTCCACCTCTTTGTGACCCAATCGATGGCCACCTATTGCTTGACGGCGGGTATGTCAACAATTTGCCCGCAGATGTTATGAGGGAAGTGATGGGGGCTGAGACCATACTAGCCATCGATGTTGGAAGTCAGGACTCGACGGATATGACTGCATATGGAGACACTCTGAGTGGTTGGTGGCTGTTGTGGAAGCGTTGGAACCCCTTCTCGAAACCAGTGCGAGTGCCAAACCTGCCTGAGATCCAGTCCCGCCTCGCGTACGTCAGTTGTGTCAAACTGTTAGAAGAAGTGAAAAGAAGTGATTATTGCACTTATATCAGACCACCGATCGATAGGTACAAGACTTTGCAATTCGGAAGTTTCGATGAGATCATGGAAGTGGGTCTCAATCACGGCAAGGTCATGTTCTCGGCCATGCGGTTGGGGCAACAAAAGTCTTTGCATTCACTTCTTCATAAGGAACTGTCGAAAGAGGATAACCGACAGGGGATAACCCCTCAGACCACTTCCTTCACAGACTTGGCTGAAAGAGTTTGCAAAATAAAAGTTCCGAAAAGTTTTAATTTGAATCAATTCGAAGACATTTCTGAAGACGAAGACGAGTATGTGTCTGAGCCTGAGCTCCAGGGTATGGGCACCGACACAGACTTGGACACAGACTCAGCGCCCAAATTGAAGCAAAGAAAGATAAGTACAATGTTTTGAAACAAATATTTGAAGATTTATTTAAATTATATAAAAAATTCAGTTATTGTTAAATATTTATATAAAATATATTTGAAATAATGTTTTGATATTTTCTTATAAATAATTGTAATTTAAGTAAAATTCAAATAAAAAATATCACTTTTGATGAAAGGATTTTAAAAGAAAACCCAAAACTAATCAATAATAAAACCGGTAATAAATTTGGTTCAAATGTATAACAATTGCAGTGAAGATGACATCAATTGTCAGCTTTGGTTCGAATCAAGCGTTAAATAAATTAATACAATGTATAGAATCACAGACAAGGCTTTTGGCGAATGGGGCCGAAGGGCACAACACCGAAGGAAATGCCTTTTGTACGACATTTTACTCTTTTCTACTGATGTCATGATTTCATTGCTTGACAGCTCTGGCCTACAGTCCTGTCCCACAAAAGCACTTATGATTAGTATTATTCAGATATAATCAAAAGAGTTGTCCACACCTGACATATCTGTTGGCATTGGGGGCACACAATAGTGCCGATGTGTAGCCACTCGTTGGCGAACAGTTGTATTTTGAGCTCTTGGTTGGCGTAAAAACAGGTATAGCTTTGGTTTGCGATCTCTAACACCAATAAACCATTTGTGCATTTGTACTGAAATTCAATTCAATGTAAAATTCATTTGAAATTCATTACAAATGACTAACTTTATAACAACCGGACCCCCAGTGCTGCCACTGTCGCACTTGAGTGCATGTCCTCTCTTCCCACATCTGATTATTATGGTTAAAGCACTTGGAGTTCTGTCCGTAATATTCCAGAGCAAAGTTCTTCTCAGGAATGGGATTATTCTCTTCATATTGGCATTTAGAGCCCCTGACGATAACGTCATTCAATTTCCACGTAAACTCTTGAATATAAGGACAAAAATCGGCCAAATTTACTGAACCGCCATATCTTGAGGTGTCGTTCCTATTGTTTACGGTCGGAATGTAATCAAAATTTTGGAAATCTTTTGGCAAATTGTCTTTATATTCCATGAGATTACACAACGCGACGGCGTCTCTATTGTCAGTGCACTCCGTTTCCAACGGATCTCTCTTTACTTTATCACAAAAAGGATGAATACTTTCCCCTTTCGAACGGTGCGAATCAATCCAGTCTTTGCAACTTTTCTGTGCGAAATCACAGCCGAGGTTTTTGCCCCATTCGAGTGGTTGCGCCAAATTGTAATTCGGAGAATACCACCTGTGGATGGAATTCCAACAATAACAAACAGGGGCAAAGAGAACGGGAGTAATACCCGGTGTCTTCCATTAACGCCAATGTTATCCTTGAATAGACCGGGTTTTGTGTATGAGTTCCAGTCATGGCTTCGTTCTATCATTGAATGATTTATTTTCAATATATTCTTTTCAAACCCTTACCTCAAACACCCTTTTCTCCCAATGCGTAAGTAAAGTGCCATCCTCTCCCTGGTCCTCCAGTTCCGCCCCTTCCAGTTCACTACAGTTGAAGTGCTGTCGAACCTCTTTCTGTAGAAACACAATCAAATGAATGTTTATAAAAGGTATGGACGAAAGAACTGACCACAACATTAGGTGTGACAATCATATGGACATTCCGTTTGATCGAACCGCCCCTTACTTTCCAGTCATGTCTATCAATAGAACGAATTATATTATCACTCCATTGCGGAGCCTTCAGATGCCGACTGATAATTGGCTTTCCATTTCTGCCGCGAGAACTGAGAGGATCGCCGTTTTTATCCCTGAAGTAGGCGTAAAGTGAGACCGAGAACCCGAGGGCGTGAAGAATCTCATGCTTTACAGTCGATAACAAAGTCTCTAAATCTTGAGGTTTTGTCGAAATAGAATTCGGACATAAGTTCGCGTGACCTGCGATTGGCCTTTGGATGGCATTCACTATTAGTATTAGCTATAATTGAGGAAAGGCGTGTATATACCGGTCGAGACCACTTTCCTGTTGGCAATGGGCTGCATAGGCAACGGTATGTCCTTTATTACACCGCTCTGTTTGCATGGCTGACACATAGAACACGAAGTCTGCCTTTTCGATACCGTTCCCAATCTGTGGCCCAGTTTTATATGACTGACAGTTCCTTCCGTTCCCATCACAAACGCGACAATTCTTTGGCAATAATTATAGCGTTAATCAAAAACTAATGCAAACCCTATTGTCGAACCTCTAAGTGGTCTTCGGGAACAACCACTTCACCACAAGTGGTAATGTTTTCACATTTTTCAACGCAATACATATGCGTCGGATCAGAGGTCGGGAAAAACGCCTGATTATTAGGACATTTACTACACGTTTGGTTAAAGTGTTATTAAAATACTTTACAAACAATTAATTGAATACCGATTGAGACGAATGGGAACGTGAAGTGGTTTCACGTATAACGCCTTTTCCCAGTAGTGTAGGGCTTGGGGAAGGACTGAGTTCTGCGGTCATATCAATACAAACATAAGTTTTGAATCAAATCAATTGAATCTGACATTAATTATCTGAAACTTTTCGATTGGAATCCGTTTAACACTCGAGTCATAAAACACTTTAATCCTAAGAGGTTTGTCAGCACTTCGCTTATGGATGATATGCCTGTCCTCCAGATGTATGTGAATTACCTAAATATAAGACATTTGTCACACCTTTGGCTCAAATGCAGTCATGCGTTAAAACCATAGATTTGTTTGCTTTTAGTCTTTATTTCTTCGACTCAAGTCTTAATCAAACCATTATTGAAGTATTTGTCATAAAATTAATGATAAATACATTTAATCTTAATTTAATTCTCAATAAATAATCGTTTTTCTCATTATAAGAAACTGATTTCAATACACATTTCAGTGATTATAACACAGCTATTAATGAAGATTAGATGCGATTATCGATAGATATGTCAGTAAAACAGATATCACATGAAATAAGCTATCATTAAGTGATTATCAATGGATTAAATGGTAATCAAATTCAATACAAGACCTCATGAGGCGATGGAGGGATATGTGAGCAGTGATTGTGTGACTGAACCTCAAATGCAAGACTAATGCAGTGAATGTGAATCACAATCAATAACTTAACCATTAATTTGCATAACATTTCACTGATATTTAAGAAAACATATTTTAATTGTTGTTTATTTTATTCAAAAAATCATATTTACAACGATTTTGACATTCACTTCAATCACTCATTCATTCAAATGTAAATAAACACAAATGACGTCAAGTCGTGAATGCAATCATTGGTCGACTCATTCAGTGATCAAATCAATGCCAAAAATCGTCTGCAAATTGAAAACAAAACAAATGCAAAAACTTGTGAATCGAGTAATGGTTTGAACTTTGAATGCTTTGATTGAAAACAATTTTCATTAAAGTATTCATTCATTTGTTTAATATATTCACAAAATAAATATCATTTGAATTAACCCTGAGATGAGTAAAGGGTTTATATTTGAACAATATTTGTGTTAAAATATAAGTGAACTAATAATAATAATAGTATCAAGGTCATTCATAGCAATCGCTTATCAACTCTTGGACTCAATTCAATTGGAAACAATTATCTGTTTTTGTCATAACTATTGATAAGGTGTTGAGGTTTGGTGTGAACTGTGGTGAAGACATGTCTCGCATCGGAATCGCTGTCTGTAGTCTCAATCAATTGGCTCTCGATTTCGATGGAAATTCTCAAAGAATTATCAAAAGTATTGAGGAATCGATAGGTTTGGGCGCTTCCATCAGAGTGGGGCCGGAGCTGGAAATTAGTGGTTATGGCTGTGAAGATGCCTTCTATGAATTGGACACAACCTATCATTCATGGCAAGTGTTGGCGCAGATCATTGAACAAGACTTCAAAGACATTCTCATTGATATCGGTATAAGAATTGTTTGAAAGATTGAATCAATTGAATGATTGTCTCAATTGTGTCGAACCAAAGGAATGCCAGTCCTTAAGGACTCAGTTCTCTACAACTGTCGGATTCTTCTCTTAAACTCACAAATTGTTTTAATTCGTCCGAAGACGAGATTAGCCCTCAATGGCAACTATAGGGAAAGCCGTTGGTTCTCGGCCTGGGATGACGGCTCTCAGGGGTTAATGGTTTGGTATGCGTTACCAGAATTCATAACAGCCCTCAACGGACAGACAAGAGTGCCATTCGGTGACAAAGCAGTTCTGGAGTTGTCTTTGGGCTCGGACTCCATTGCCAGCGCTTCCACTTTCAAAATAGGGTTTGAGATTTGCGAAGAGTTATGGCATTCAGATTCACAACACGTGAACCTATTCGGCAAAAGGGGCTGTCATTTGATTCTTAACAGCTCTGCCTCTTATTGGGAGATCCGCAAACTCAACAGAGCTCTCAGTCTTATGAAAAACGCCACCTTTAAGTCAGGGGGTGTTTATGCTTTCGCCAATTTGGTTAGTATTGTCATTGATTAGACACAATAGTCCTATGTTTGACCCCTATTCAGGTGGGCTGCGATGGGGGAAGGCTTTGCTTTTATGGCAGAAGTTTGGTTGTTATGAACGGAGATCTACTGACGATGACTACCGATAGGAAAACAATGTTTGATTCGACCCAAACTACCGTCGCTTTCATCGATCCCAGCGATGTCTTACAATACAGGCTTCAGAACAATATTAAAATACAAACACATAAAACAATTGGAAATAATTTGGTTTTTGACGCTTTGAGAGGAAATAACTATAATATGATTGGCTTTGATATAGAAAAAGTGGTTTCAATTAATATAAATCATTTCAATCTCATGAAAACACCGAACGTTTGCCACAAACCAATTAGTTTGGATCACATGAATCTGAGTTCAGATCAGGAAATCATGATTTATTGTTCGCTATGGCTCTGGGATTACTTCCGTCGGTGTATTGCACGAGGACTGGAAGGCTTTATAGTTCCGTTGAGTGGAGGGTTGGACTCGAGTTCAGTTGTATGTCTCGTGTATTCGCTTTGCTGTCTATTATACGAACAAATCATTCATAAAAACCAACAAATTATCGATTATTTGAGGATTGTATTCAAAGACGAGAATATTGTCGACAAAATTGATTCTCCAAAAGATATTTGTCATCAGCTCTTGAAATGTGTCTATTTGTCCACAAGATATTCAGGAGAAGAAAGTCATGAAAGGGCCACAAGTTTGGCCCAAACCGTCAATTGTCAGTTCATTTCACACAATTTCGACCCTATATTCAAATTAGTTGAGACTTCTGTGCCGTCAGGTTCAGGACAGGCAGATAGTGCAGTGTCACTTCAGAAGCAGAACATTCAGGCGAGACTTCGAATGGTTTTAACTTATTATATGAGTGAAGGCAAGCGTCTGGTGTTAGCCACCGGTAATGTGGACGAGGCTTTGGTCGGATATCTAACCAAATATGACTGTTCTTCAGCCGATCTCAACCCTATCGGTTCCATCAGTAAAAACGATTTGAAGAATTTTATGAAATTTTGCAAAAACTTTATTCCGGACACAAATAATATTATCAATAGAATTGTTGAAGCGATTCCAAGCGCTGAACTGACCGGTGAGGACCAGAAGGATGAAGAAGACCTCGGACTCACTTATGATGAACTGAGTATTTTTGGTAGACTCAGAAGAGGTCAATTCGGTGCTTATGGCCCGTATGGTATGTTTTGCAAACTATGGGATGAAAGACATTGTCTTCATATCAAGTCAGCGATGAAAGACTTGACCGAAACAACTGCTCCCGAAGTGATCGCTAATAAAGTCAAACGATTTTTCACATTATATGCGACTAATCGACACAAACAAACCATATTGACTCCGGCCCTCCATTCCGAGACCTATTCCCCGGACGACAACCGTTTCGATCAAAGACAGTTCCTGTTCGACACTCACTGGAAGTTTCAATTCTTACAGATTGACAACAAATGCAAACAAATCAACAAAAACATTAACCAAACAAATAATGCAAATATTAATCAAAAATAATTTTTTATTAAATTATAAAATATTTTTAAAACAAAATATCATTGAATTAAGGCTTGAATGACGGCATCGAAGGTCTATTCGAGTCATAAATTTATAGCAATTTAATAGTATTTTTTGAAATAAATATTTAAAACAATTTATTTATTTTTATCAAATGTATTGTTTTGGTCATCCCTTACCACTCTTTTCTCGAGTACAGACATTTGTGCCATTTGTTCGGGTGTCGGAACACCAATGGCTGAGTCAACCACTGAACTGACATTTTCGACCACAGAACTGATTCCAGAGCCTAACGATTGAACATCGAATCGATCATTAAATATATGTTTCAATACCTTAAGGGAAGTCAAAACATACCGACGTTTGATGTGAAAGAGGCGGCGCTCGAAAGAAGTGATTTTGGATCAAAAGACCATTTGTTTGAGGCCTGACTTACGTGACTAACTGTTGTGTTTGTGGCGGTCTTTGCGGCAGACTTTATATCACTGAACCAATCATTCCATTTAGAAGTGTTTCCAACACTTAGATCCGATAACTTATCCAACACTTCACTCTTCTTCTCCTCTGAGACATCCGGAAGTTCCCAATCCTTCCGTTCCCAAAGTTTGTCCTCTTTTCTCAATAATTTTCTTCCTTTTATTAATTTTTTCTGTTCTTCACTTTTATATTCCTCTGGTTCTGAAACTTGAGTTTTAGTTGTTTTCGTGTCTTTTTCAATACATTCTTCTGAAGCAATCAATTGGTTTTGAATGTCTTCTGAAGTACTCAATTGGTTTTGAATGTCTTCTGAAGCAATCAATTGGTTTTGAATGTCTTCTGAAGCAATCAATTGGTTTTGAATGTCTTCTGAAGTACTCAATTGGTTTTGAATGTCTTCTGAAGTACTCAATTGGTTTTGAATGTCTTCTGAAGTACTCAATTGGTTTTGAATG
>JAQIXR010000024.1:0-84677 GCA_034700825.1 Quadroppia sp. Gr-Ori-00064 | reverse complement strand
AGAGAGAGAGAGAGAGAGAGAGAGAGAGAGAGAGAGAGAGAGAGAGAGAGGGTCTAATTAAGGGTTGGAGTTTTCGAGTGATTTAATTAGAAAAAGAGATATTATTTAAGAATGAATTTATTGAAACTTCACTCAAATATTATATTATAGTAATTATAGAATCGTTTGAATGAATGCGAATAAAAATGTAGTAAAAGTATAAGACATGCATTTGAATGAAAGCCAGTTTTGATTCACAATTTAAGTACAACATTCCCTTGTGTTGAGAGGAAGGGCAGTTGGAAAGGGAATGGCATCGGAATGATATTTATTGAGTTATAAATTTTGATTGTGAATGAGATCTATATTACGAGACAATTGAAATATTGTGAATTCATATAATGGTATGTCTAATAAAGCCATCACATGTGAGGAATGGCATTCCCTTCGACTAACAACTAATTAATTTTGAAAAATATTAATTACTTTTGCGCAAAAAATTTCACGTCTTGACAACTGAAGTTCATTTGTTTGTGAGCCGGCATTAAGAGCTGGGATATGATATATAACTATCGATTTTTCATATTTCAATAGATAGACATCACATGCAATGCACAACACATTCGTCTAAAGGGAAACACTTTTAATTAACACCAGTTTTACACTCAAACCCAAAGCCCAGCAAAAGGTTTGGTTAAGAACTTTTTCGTGAGTTCACACACGCCAACGTGCAAACAGCACTGGCAGACAGCACTGGCAAACAAGGCACTGGCACTACAGTTCATCATCCAATGTGACAGAGACAGGCTATTTTTCTCACAACACTTCCAGCATATTATAACTGAATAGTTGTTCAGTTTATAACTTAATATTTTGTGCCAAACATCACACTATATCCGCCCAATACCTGTCAGTCGGCCAACAATTTATCTTTGCTTTTGCGGTCTTTTCTCTCACTATTCATTGCATTCAATTCTCAAAAATATATTTCAAGCGATTGTCAAAAATAATATATAAAACAAAATTAATACTATTTATTAGATTTTACAACACTTTCAATGCTATCAAAAACATATCTATTTTTGCAAATATCGGTTATGACTGTAAGGCAGATGTGCACAGGTATGATGAGCACAGGTATGCCCTGATCATTCTCGTACATCGGGTGTAATTTGTTTTAGGTTTTGGAGAAAACTTTAAAATCAAATTTATATGTACTGTAAGTCTGTGTTAAACCACTCAATGTTAAACATATGAAAACAATTGAGATTCATATAATACAAAACTCAACCATGGTGATGTTTCATAGTGCCTTGGTCCTTCACAATGACATGTCATAGTGCCTTGGTCATGTGTTAATACGAATTCCTTTAACTTGCGAATCATTTTGAAAAAGTGATATTAATATGCATTATGTTATATAAAGACTAAATAATCCGATGGAAAAGTCGTGTAATTATATTCATAGCACTAGTACTGTAATAGGGATAGAGTTCGAGGGGAACCCTCTTTCATCGGTGGCGGCACTCGAATGGTTTTCTTCACTTTTCTTAATGTGCAACGAGTTTGCACTCGACTAATAAAAGAGTAATTTTCTATTCATTCACAAATGTTGCCAAAAATCTATTAATTGTCAGAACCAGTGCTGATACCAGACCTTAATATGAGCGCCGGTACCCAAATAGCATATAAAATGCATGAGTTATATGAATATGAGATAACAATCAATGCTTTTATATTAGTGACAATCAATGAAATGAAACAAAATGTGAGCGAACGGTAGGCCATGTGTCGAGGTTTGGGACCCAAACTATTCTCTGAACACATATTTAGTCGATTCGCTGTCATATAAATTACTGTTCAATAGGTTTATAGTTTTGACAAAACAAATGTCTCAAAACAACTGCCCGACAACTGAACCACATATGAAGTGATTTTATTTAATTTGTATTTCAGTTTTACTTTAATTTATTTCATTAATTATCAGTCATTTAATGCAAAAAACATTTGCAACAAAATTGAAATTTTTTCTTATTTTAGTCTATAATTGAAACAGAATTCATTCCCCTCTTTAGAGTTGAAGTATTTTTGGTAATTTATTTTTTGAAAACCCTTGGAATGCTTTAAAGTTTAGTTTTCGTGAATTTCATTATCACTGCAAATGATTGTGTATTCATTGCATAGAGAATTAAATCAATACTTAATGTAAAGTTAAACCAAATTTGATATTCTATTCACTTTTGGTTATTTTGTGCTTCAATTCATTCATTAATTCAGCAAAAGTTCTTCAATAATAAATGTGTAGAAATTGGCAAAAGACAAAGTGCTGTATATATTTGTGCTGTTTCACTGGATACCAGTGCTCGCACTCTGGTAGCCCACCCCAGGTGGTCATAACAGATTTATTAGGTGTTCACAATGGACTTGAAGTTGAGTCAACTTTTTTCAATTGATTAGACTATAAAATAAATTAAGCGCTTCTTTGACTGAAAATGAATGCAAGAAAAGTCATTTCATTTCAATAGACGTATAATTGGAAAGTTATGCCAAACCTGTTAATCACTTTAGTGCACGTTCTGGCCAGGGATGCACATGGCTAGCATGGTGTGCAAAAGTCCACTTCTCACCCACATAGTGAACAAGATCACTTTTCATTCACTTGGTTATCCCGATTTCATTCTTAATTATGCATAGCATTTCCGTCCGTTCCTGCTTCTGATGGAGCACAGACTGTACGGCACAGGCATTCAACCAGAATGACTATCAGCCAAAACACTGGTAAGACATTTACTGTACTTATGCGAAGAGCAATAAAAACCTTGTTTTATATTATCGTGAATTGAATTAACTAAGAGTTAAACGAATGCTTTCTCTATACTAATGAATGAATTGTATATTGAATTGAATTCAACATAACTTTAATATTCATTAACTCATTGTATAATAAAATCATTGAATTTCTATTTTCTATTCATAGAAATACATAAATTGAACACATTTTCGGCGTTAGAGCTAATGAAATGCTTATTAAGAGATGTTGTGAAATGTTTTGCCATAAATATTGCGGATTCTTTTGAGCGCTAAAAATGTAGAAATTCTTTATATAAAACTAAAATATTTTGTTGAAAACAAAAAGTGTTTTTTTCTTAGAATTTTGTGCCGATTGTGATATGTATTTATATTTTAGTATTCAATGGTCGACAGTATAGAGTAAGTTATACTCTCTGGTAATGTCTGTCTAACATATTCTTGAGTCAAACAAACACTTAAATTTCACTCACGTATTCTCACAAATATTTTCGATGCCTTTATTATGCAAAAGCTATGGAAAAAATACTTTATCATAAATTGATTGTTTTGTCTCTAAATCAGTGTTGATTCAACTCAAAGATATTATGGATTTCATAAAATAACTTTTGGAGAAACAAAAATCCAATTTTGTTGGTTTGGCTCAGATTTAGGGCTTATTGTTAAAAAAGAGAAAAAAGAGAGAAAAGAGAGAATGATTTGTTAAGGATTTCCTGAGAGAAATAACGATATAATGTGTTTTCACTACCAAAAGCTAACTGGGCTGCTCTACTCTCTGTGCTCTCTAGTGTCTTCTCTCTCTCTCTCTCTCTCTCTCTCTCTCTCTCTCTCTCTCTCTCTCTCTCTCTCTTCATGTGATACAAGTAATACCGATATTGTTTTGCAGTCATTTCACATACCCTTCAGTTCAAAGCATTTGGTGAATAGGATTAGTGTTAAGGTGTTTGTGAAACGCCAGGAATTCCTCTAATCCTCTGTCGATGTAAACCAAACCTATTGTACAATACATTTACGTATTTAGCTTTGAATGGCACGGGAGGCACAGACTGTTAGCGTTGACTTATTTAACGACGAGAACCAAAAACAGTATAATCTTTGGCTCATAATAGGAAAGCAATCATTAAATTTTGATAGAAATGCAATGCAATGATTGAGTCGAGTAAATGGTCTGTAGTTGGAGTGCTCGGGGACTCAACGGCACACAAATTGCAGTAGTCTTTCCTCAGCCAACAGCTCAGCTCTATTTAATATAGGGCTCATCTCTTTCTATTGCAGCGAATAAAAAATAATAATAATATTTAGGAAAAACTTATTCATTATTTCATATATTCCAGAATCACATTAATATGTGATTTATTTATAAGAATTTGATTTATATTTTGTGATAAATAATTTAATTCCATATCTATCTCTATGAGCATATCATTTGGCTCTCCATTTGATTTACATTTTTTTGTTATCAAATTATGTAATAAATATTAAATTGAATTTTTTTACAGGAAATAAAAATCTTGTTAAACATATCCTATATTATGATTGTTTGCCATAACATCAAAACCTTTTACTCGAGTCAAACACTATTTCCCAAAAGCTATAATTGAGTGAAAATCCAAAAACAAAATAAATTGATTGCTTTATTCAACTCTAGTTTGAAACTGAAAATTAACTTCAATTCATTGATCATATCTTCTATTGAAATATTTTGTTTCAATTTTGATGATTCCATTGATTAAATAAATGTGATTTCAATGAAAATTATTTTCTTATTAATAAAATTTTGAATAAAACTACACTTCAGGCCTTTTAACCCAATCTTGCAATCGATGACTCTTTCATAGCAATTGTAAATAGGATTCAATTTTTGATTTATAATTTTGTTTTATTTTCAATTCAATTATCATTTCTTTAATTACTAATCAATAAAACTCGTCATTAATTATTCAAAACTTATTCAAAGTGTTGTTTAAATTTTTTTTCTCCATAAGAGTTATAAATATATAAAAATCAATAAAATTCAAACATTTTTCAAAACAGGTTTTTGTTTAAATTACAAGAAATAAATTTAAATGAATGATCAGATGATTAGATAAATATAAGCCAGGTATTTAATAGACTCAATTAAGGCAGAAATTCAATGACAAGTGAATAATAGGGACTCGTATTTAGCTATTGGCCAAACATTTAATAATTAACGATAACTGACTTTTGGCTCATTTAGAAAAATATTTAAGAAATTAAGTTAATTATTATGTAATTAATTTTGAAACAAAAATACAAAATATTTTCAAAAAGTTATAAAATTCGTTAAAATATATTAAGACATTAAAACACATTATATTTTGGATGAAATAATTGATAAATTGATTACAATATGAAAAATGTGCGAAAATGTGTTTGTTTATGAAAATGGTTTTTATTACTTAAGAGGTGTAAAAATGGTTTTAAAATCTTATTTTTACTAAATATTGATTTCATTTATTTTGCAATTATTTTGTATTTCGGTTTTAATTAATTTAAATTTAAATGATTGACTTTTTTTGGTTAATGCATACAACCCTAACCCTAACGTAAGTCCATTCCTAAGCCTGTTAGCAATATATGTATAACAATAATAATGATTAATTTGATTCAAATCCAATGTATTATGAATTGTGAGATTCATTGGAAGCCAACGATTGGCCGAATGTTTGACTTTTATAATGTTGTTAATCAAGAATAACTGCATTAAAAATATATATAATAAACTCTATTATTCTTTTGGTTCTCTTTTTAGATTCAAAGCTTAACAGAATTTTTGCTTTTATTTTAATCCCTGAGCGAAATAAGTAGGCGTCGAGAGCGTAGAGAGCGTCGAGGTTTTGATTAGTTTCCCCTCTGATGTATGGGTCCGTCAAATGTGATCTTCACTCAAGCGAAATATGAAGCAAAGCACTGGTGACGGCAACACATGTCTAAGTCGGCGTATCGGTGCTCTTCTGCCTGCGCTCCGCATAGATTGAATCGAATTAAAATTCTAATAGAATTTAGAGCATCGGTAGAGCTATCGGTGCAAAGAATGAATGGCTTTCCTCATTGATGAGCTGTAAAAATGAAATCCAAAACTATTTATTTGAATCCAATTTAATCAAAATGTATTAAAGACTTGAGAAGACGACCCTTTGATAGGTCTGATGACTACCCATACCTACAGTACAAGCCCTACAGAAGAGTGAAGGCAAACAAAATAACAAAACCTTTTGATTGAATAATAGATTGAATGAATGACTGAATGTAAAAGATGTGCGAAATTGTAGACAATTTGTAGTTAAACACATAATAACAATACAAACGAATGTGAATTCAATACAAAATTAAATCAAATCAATCAAAATAAATGATGTTTTTTGCGGTCAAAGCATATGATTCGCCACAGAATAGACTCCAAACTAGAAAATTAACTCCACTTTTATGGCCATAACTTTTTTGCAATACATATAATACTGTTTATTATAATTATAGTAATAGTTATGCTATTGTGAAGACCAACAGTTAGTTCTGCAAATATAAAGAGATTTTCATCGAATTATACGATGAATTGAAACCATTGTTAGACTAAACCCAAACTATAAACAACACAATCACTGAAAACGTGCATAAAATTGGTCTCAAAATTGTCTGGTTTTGGTGCGGATCACCAATTACTGGAACCGATGAATCGATCCATCACTCAAGAAAATTATGGCTCAAATTGTAGTAAAACTTTCAATGTTTATATTCAATGGATTTCTTGAATTTAATTCATTATAATTTGAGTTAAAAATTATTGTTAACTCAGAGTCAATATAAATCAAGAAAATTATTAACTTTTCATCAAATAATTCATTGTTTTATGTGATAACAAGAGTATAAAATTGATAACAAATTTTAAGGCCTGGCTGTGCTCTGTCAGCCCTTTGCTGTGAGCACCGATAGCCTAATGTGTGAATAGGAAACAAAACGATTTAATGAATATGGCATGAATTCAATATCTTTCTATCAGTGCTATTATTTATTGCAAAGAATTACGAACATTGATATGAGTGCTAACAGTGCTAACAGAGCTAACAGTGCCAACAGTGCCAACACTGGCAACTCATGCGATCATTGGATTCGTATATATTGGCCTCAAAGCAATTCGTGAAAAATTATGCGATTATATTGAGCTCTGGCTATGGCTATAGCTATAGAGTGATCACAAATTAGTTTCTTATCGTTTTCTTCGATCGGATTCTCTCTTCACAGCGAATAGCTATTTGTGTTGAGAAGCAAAACACGTATTTTATACCCAATGCTTCACTTCTTACAAGTTTTGTATAATTTCATATTCAGTCGAGCCTTAGGTAAGTCTGTTTGGGATGCCGGCCCCCAACGGCCCCGGCGTGCAATGGTCTCCACAAAATTGCTTGAAACTAATTTCAATTTATAATTTTTCTGTTTATAATTTATTTAATTACAAGTTGTGTCTGTTGTGTACATAAGACCAATCGCTAACATATTTCTATTGATTTATATAATACGTTGTTAGCCGTGTGCTGACTGAGCACAGGGCTCAACACAGAATGATTATGGCCTAAAATGATCAGATATTAATTTGAGAATTCGATAGCACTTAATGGCATTCAATCGGTAATCATTAAAACATTTTTGGCATTACTTTTTGACACATAAAACAATCCATTTATATGTTCTCAAATATGAATATAATTTTCAAACAACTATTGAATACATTGTTTGAAGAATTTTATCGAAATTCTGTGTTATTTTATTCGTAATATTTGTTTGTGTTTTGATTATTAGATTACTATTACTATTACAAGGCATTCCCCTTACGTCCGCTCCTACTTTGTCAAAATACGGTTCCTTTGCCTCAGGTGTCTAAACATTGCTCAAACATTGGACGGGCATTACATCAATACCAGAATACATATTGTGTGAAAAGTGTCTTTAAATCTATAAAAATCTCTAAACAGATAACAATCTTTTCTATGTATCAGAATTGGCCCAAAGATATAAAGATCATTAATTTCATAAGGACTGAGACCTGTTATTATAGGATTGTTCCCCAATTCCTGAGCCCCTCATAATTGGACTCAAACAAACTGCTCAACAAATTTCAAATGTAATAATAAAATAAAATATTGTTTGAAATAAATATTGTATGAAAACAAAAAATGTTTATATATTATTAAATCATAAATTACTTATTTTTTTACTTTTCATTTATTATTTTGATTTACTTTTTCGGCAAATCATCGCATTTTAAATACTATTCATTCGTTTGATAATTAAAATAAAACTATTTGTCATTTATAACACATAAAACAATAGTATTTAACATTTAATTGAATACCTTTTATTGATTGCAAAAATATTCAATTGTTTATTGCATTGAAAAACATTTGAATGAATAAATGAATTACAGAATACATTGCATTGAATATTTAAGACCATATTTAGTCAACTCTTTATTCTATTCAAATGTAAATTTTTTGCACTAAAAATGTTTTATTTCATTGAAAATCTATATTCAAGTAATTTTTGGTTTTGTATAATGTTTTGAGCATTCAATATATGTTTTATTCAACGCGAGAGAGAGAGAGAGAGAGAGAGAGAGAGAGAGAGAGAGAGAGAGAGAGAGAGAGAGAATAAGTTTTCAATAATATTTTTTGTTGTCGTAAAATCTGAGAAATTATTTAGTATTCAATAATAAGTGGATTCATTGAATGCCAGACCCCTCAGACCCCTCTGGCCTCATGTGTACCGATAGTCCGCACTTAAAGAAAACGGGCGAAGAGCTAATGATTAATGTTTTGCTCATTGATATAGCTATGGCACAGCATCGGCACAGGCATTGGCACAGGCATTGGCACAGGCATTGGCACAGCATTGGCACAGGCATTGGCACAGGTATTGGCACAGGCATTGGCACAGGTATTCTTCTCGTGAACGCTTAACTTGTTGAGGACATAGCACTCTATAATAGTCTACAATTACTTTTGCCAAAAATTATGGTATGAGAGATGAAAATTGACATTTAGGCCACCGCTGGGCATACGTTGGGCATAACCTAACCTACAATTTATGTCATTTTAAAAATTTATTGATTTTAAGAACGAAATGCTTTTCTGTAATAAAAAGGGGATGAAAATTGTGTTGTTTTTGAAACACCTGTGATTTTATTAAATATTAAGCACATCTCAAATCAAATAACAAACGAATCATTATTTCAAAGCATTCAAAGCAATCATTGAATGGCTTTTCATATGAGATATTAGTCTTAATTCTGTTTTATAGTTGTATTAAAAATCAATTAAATGTCAATTATTTAAGAGATATTTTGTTATATTTTATTCATTTATGAATAATTTTGATGTTTTCGATAGTTGTGACAACTTGTGTGTCATATTCGATGAATGTAATCTTGGTCACACTATAGCATAGGTCACAAACGTTATGCATTTCAACGTTTACTTCAAAATGTTGAACATTAGGTTCTATTAAAAATTTCTTCATTTTAGCGAAAATTCCTATTTTTGAAATGAAATGTGAATCGAGTTTTGTTATCATATCTGAAGTGAACATAAGGTCTGAACGCAAACACAATCGCAATGCAAATGCAAACTCAAATAGTATTGTTATGACTGAAATTGTGTGGGAAATGAACTATAATATCAGTTATCAAATGAAAGCTTTATTTCTATTACTTCACAATAAAAAACTTTTATGAAATATAAGGTATAATAGATTCAGACTTTTATTATACAATGCCTTCAATGAAGTAATGGTTTAATGACCGAAAAATTGTCGTATTTTTCATAAATTTCATAACAAAATCATTAAAATAGATTTTATAGTTATTTATAGAAAAGTATTTCTCAATTAATGGTATTTTTTGAACAAAAATACCATTAATTTAAGTGAATGTGAATCAAGTGATGGACGAAGACATCAGAACCAGTGGTGACGTCTATAAGCCTTCCCCCAAAAGCAGACTTTCGCTCAAAACACGCAAATGTTTACAAATAATACACAAAAACATATGATTTTTAACATTGATTTCAATCAAATCAAATGAAATCTTAATTAAAAGCATTTAAAACAAAAGTCAAAAATTATGTCAAAGTTTTATTTGAAAAACAAATATTTGTTTAGATTTGTATCGAAATATATGACTGGATTTGAGTCCAAAAGACAATTGTTTTCATTTTATAAGTCAGACAAAAGTGAAGGCTTTTATCTATTGTATGTCTTGTGGCAAACATTCAGTCGTTTGAGACAATCGTTTCACTCATTGTTGTCTTTGATTAGGTTTCCGGACATACCGTCGGACACACCGAAGACCAATGTGTTGCTGAAGTGTCCAACCAATGGACAGACCCTTAACTTCTCTCAACTAAACCCTGAAAAGTGTGTTAAAGCCATCGGAAAACTGGTCATCGATTTTGAGACAACCATTGATTCATTTGAACAACAATTCGACGAAAGTTTTGAGACATTTGTTTAATTGATCCCTAATTTTGAACTTTAATTACAGAAAAATTATTAACCAATAGTTTGGATGAATTTATTTATAAAATTGAAGAACAATTGGTTGGTCTTGACTTCGGTTTGACGACTTTGAGGACATTAAGACATGTCGACAAAAAACGATATGATTTCAGACATTTCGACCAATTCTTTAATCGTATTCTTAGTGTCAAAACAAGACGTTTTCAGAGCCAACAAATCTATTACTTTATGCGTGAAATCAATTCAAATCGCGATCTTCTGAGTAGTGAACAGAAGAGAGTTGTCGACAAATACCTATTGGAAGCAAAACTCTTCGGAACTCATCTGTCGTCAAACGAGTCAACCAAACTGGAAGAGATTCGTCAGGAGTTGGCAAAAGAGAAATCCATTTATAGACACAATGTGAACGAAACGACGAAACGGTTCAGTCATACCATAGATGACCCGTCACTTCTTCAAGTACTTCCCGATGAGTTGATCGCTTCTATCGGTAGTCATAGCAACGCAACGGTAACTCTTCACTCATCTGTATTCAACCCCTTCATGGAGTACTGTCCCGACAGACTCTTGCGCTGGAATTTATGGGTCGCCTATAACTCCCGGTCCTCTCACGCCAATGACAAGTCTGTGAGTAATAGCATTACAATTGAGAACATTCGGAGTTTGCGTCAAAAACAGGCAAAAGTGATCGGTTATGACAATTATGTGGAACTGTCTCTCGAGACCAAAATGGCCAACAGTTTAGATAACTTGAAGGCATTCATAACAACTCTTCACACCAAAAGTAAGACTGCGTTTGACTCAAACCTCAAGGAGTTGACGGAATTCGCCAAACAAAATGCCTTCGAAGGGGACAAACTCGAGCTCTGGGATCTCCCCTATTGGCAGAGGAAACTACTCAGAGCTAAGTATTCGATAGAAGACAATTCGGTCAAACAGTACTTTCCTCTAAAAGCTGTTGTTAACGGTATGTTCCAATTGGCTGAAGATCTGTTCGATATTAAGATCGAAGAGGTTTCGCGTTCAGAGTTTGATCCGTGGCATAAAGACGTTCAGTTATTCAGAATAATGTCAAAGAATGGAATAATGGCTTCGTTTTTGTTTGATCCCTATTCAAGAATCAATGAGAAGGGTGTCGGCGCTCGCATTGAATTGGCTCTCAACCGATGCGAGTCATTGAACGTTAAACCCGTTTCTTATCTTATCACAAATTTACCAAAATCTTCAATCAGTGGACAGTCGACTCAATTGTCTTTCGCTCAAATCCTACTCCTTTTCAAACAGGTTTTGTCCGAATAATTGAAATATAATTTAAAAATCATTTATTGTTTGTTTTGTTGAAAGTTTGGCCACATTTTGCAGCACTCGTTGAGTCAAATACAATATTCAGAGATCAGTGGCCTTACGAACTTGGAGTGGGATGTCGTCCACTTCAGCCCCGAGTTCTTTGCTCTCTGGCCTTTGAATTCATACCGAGTGATATCTTCGTGCAGTTCTCACATTGTGGACGGCAGTCAACTACCAGAACAAGAGTTCAATAAGATTAGAGGAGGTATGGAATTGATTGGAACCGTTAGAATTGCTTGTCTTCACATGTCTTCGTCTGTCTTCAGCTCACAATCATTTTTCATCAATAAATTTAAAGCACGAAATATATCGAATGGCACTCGACTTAGCCCTCTATACGAGCACTGAGTTCTGGGCTAACGTAAGAGATCAGGTTTGGGACGAATACATGTATCCATTCAAACGGGATAAGTTGGACAGTCATCCCTGTTCTTTCAGAGCCATCTTTTGCGATGATTTCGCCGCCGCTTATTTCAGCTTCAAATGGTCTGAGGTTTCAATCGTTTCTATATTTGAGTTTCAATTTAAAGAGTATTTAATTAAAACCAATCATTTGATCAGATGTTGGCTTCGGACGCATTCGGGGCTTTCCAAGAGGTCGGTCTCGACAACACAAATGCCTTAACACAAGTCGGCGCTCGATTTAGAGATACTTTCCTCTCACTCAGCGGTGGTTATAATAGCAATGAAATATTTCGGAGGTTTTTAGGAAGAGATCCCTCGCCCGACGCCTTCCTCAGGATCAATGGTCTCTATGGACACCACAAGAAGGACATTGGTTTGAGTCACGAGAGGACTGAAAGCGCGACCGAAAGACATGTGAATTAATGTTATATTAAATGCAATGAATTGTCTTAAAAATTATTTTCATTAATTGAAGACTTATTGAATCGTGAAATGAAATCATTAAATAAATGATTGTTTTATTGGAAAATCATTTTTGAAATCATTATTAGAAGTAAAAACAGGAACTCAAATAAAGAGTATATTCAATGAAAATATTTCTCATTTTGACTATAATTTTGTGAAAACGTTTTGAATGAGATTTATATAACGATTAGTTGTGGTTGAAATTGATGTAAAGGTCACGGATTGGAGACAACAATAATTTATATATAGTTTTGTTATTTAAATACCATTGAAGTCAAGCAAAAAAGTCGTTCAATAGTTATGACTAATATTATGAAATGGTAGTAAAGATCTATTTTTACATTTGTTTTTTGATTTCCTAATTGTTGTCTCAAATAATCTTAAAATAAATAACTTTTGCTGTCATTAAAGGCACAGAATATCGAGGAATGGATTGAATTCTTGTGCTAACGATATATCGATATTTTTGAGAAAAAGTTTTAATATTTGAAACACACATAAAAGCTATGATTGGATGCAATGTTTGTGCAATGTTTTGCTTTCAGATAACCATTCAATGACTCTCTTTATGACTGTCTTTAGATTTGATTTATTTTTATAACTCAGTTATGATTAACCAAAATGAGTGACAACGCCTGTGATGTCAACGTTGGTCTCACCACCGAAGAAGCCCTGAAGAGACTCTATCAGCAAATCGATGACCAATTGTCTGAATGTCGAGTAAGTGATTGCCATTCAATGACCGATCGATGGCTGATATTGTCTTGAATTGCAGACGAAGCCCAACGACAAGCTGTCCATCAAATACCTGATGATCGAGTCTTTGAGGCATTCGAGCATCAGTTCCACATTTCGGTGGACATCAGTGTTGTTGCTGTCGTACAGCACTTTGGTCTATACCATTGCCTACATCTATGGTCACTTCACAGCCACTATTCCACTCCTCATTGAGTCCACTCTTCTCTTAATGATATTGTCTTTTAATATACTTCTTATGTATTGGAACACAAACTCAAGATATCTTGAGATCCAAAGGAAGGCAACACTTCTTTCGGATCAAATCAAATGGTGTTATAATAACAAACAGTTAATTGATTTGTGGAAATCAATGCGATATTACCCACACCTGAATACCCCTCAATCCCCCTGTATTTCACTTCAATGGACGTTTCGAGACAACAAAAGAGTCAATTTGCCGACACCTCTGCTCGTGGCCGGGGATGTCATCCTATTGAGTCCGGGTCGGTCGGCACCGGCTAAGTGTCAGTCCGTCGAAAACGTTAGCTCTGAAGTCAATAGTGATTATCGACTAAATATCGGCGAACTGTTTGTGCCGAGCGTTGACTCAGTCACTGATACCTTTCCCTTACCTCGGCTCAGGAAGGCTACAAAACCGGTCAAATTTGTGGTATTGGAGACACCATTCATCGATGACCTGAAGAAAGCCATCTCTTTTAAGTCGAACCAAAACTTTTCGACGGCTTTCGAGAAGGAATTGAATTTGATTTTTGTTAAATATGTCGAACGAATCATAATTCCTGTCATTTGGACGGGCATTATGGCCGTGAGTGCCATACATTATGGATACTTAGAGTCATTCGGCAACGAGAAGGTGACCACTTGGCCCGCGTCCATCACCCTGTTGCTGTTGAGGCCAGTCATGGCTATACTACCTCTCCTTCCCCTAACTCTACCCCTGTGTTGGCTAATGCTTAATGTCTTCGGTTTGTCTCATTTGTTGCAAATTTGTTCCCAAAATTACGACAAACAGGACATCACTAACATCGAGGGCAGTCCCGGAAGTATTCTCACCGGAAGTAATATCGGAAGATCTAAAGAACAGTACTTCAAGACAAGCAAAGAGTTCTATATGGAAGAGCTCGACTCCGACAGATCTAACGTTCCATTGATTGACACGAAGTTGAGTTGTTTTGATATGATATTCAAAATGAAAGAATTATTGTTCACTAACGACACAAACCTCTGGAGAACCTCTAATTTGCTGCACGTTTTGGGATCTATTACTGCCTTCTGTTGTGTTGACAAAAAGGGGATCCTTTCGTGGCCTAATCCAACAGTTGATAAGATTTTTTTCCTTACATCTAATGATTCGAATAAATTGGGCAAAAGTATTGCTGAAGAAAGTGATAGCAATTCAGAAGATGACATAGAGTTGGAAAACGACTTCAAACGAGACAAAGACAAAGACAAACGTTTGCACAAAACCTGTAATTATTTGTCAGAAAACAATGTTTTATATAATAATTGAATAATTGTTTTATTCAGCGCTTTATTCCAACTCAAAGACCGAGTGCATACAACTGGACATAACCCATGACCCGCACAACGCCTATGGCCTCCAGTTTGATGACACTGAATGGCAGAAGTATTTGTCGAATCTGAAGCCCTTAGGTCTGGCCATACTTCTCAACACTTGCAATCAAGAGTCTCAGGAAGAGTTCATACAGTTTTGTGATCACGTGGCCTGTGAGTCACTCCACAACGAAGCAGCCGTTCCTGTGGTCAACAAGAGGTGTCTGTGTGAGTTGGCCCGACAGATAGGGTTCACCGACAACGCCATCAAAGGTTATGAATATATGTCCCAAATAGCAATGTTTAGACACATTCGGCCCGAAGTCATACAAAAGGGAAAACTCGCCAAATCTCTAAACTTTCCACGCCTTAAGATGCCGTTCCCTAACATGACCTCTGCTGTCATTAAAGATATCATTTCCAGCACATATCAGATCTTTTCTCAGGGAACGGGAGATCTAGTATTAGACGCTTGTACTGAGTATTGGGACGGTCACGACCTATCGGTGCTGACGGACTCTGAGCGCAAAAAGATCCTTGACTTTTACCATCGAAGTAGTCTTACCTCTTATTGCACAGCATTTTCTTACGTTCCCCTAAATTCAATCCATGAAACGTTTAGTCTTAACGACTGTTATATAGAACTCACTCCGGATTCGAGTCATTTGTTTCCTTCACAAAAAAGTTTGGATTCGAGCTTAAGGTCTTCAGAACACCACAATCACCTCCAAGTGATGAACGATAATGCAATTCAAAGCCATTACTTGAGTTCTGACTCAATCGCAAAACACGAAGAGATGAACCGATTCAATAGACCCAAGTCTTCCGATTCGAACAGTTCTGGCGATAACTATCAGATCGAGAGTCTTATGCATCAAATGAGTAATGAAGTGTTCATTGGAATGACAACAATGCAATACCAGGCCTGCAGTGACTTTGTCCGCCTCATCGAACATCTGGAAACAGGTTAACCTCACCATCCCTTCAATCTAACCATTGATATAACTTATATTTGATTGTCTTCGACCAAAGCCTGCATTCGTTTCGTCCACTTCTCAAAAGAGAACGAACTGAGAAGTCGTGTGTTTTCAGAAAAGATGGGTTTGGAGTCGGGATGGAATTGTCACATCTCTCTCCTCAATGACCACTTCCATAGCGACAATTTATGCCATATTTCCAATTACTCGAAGGGTTCGAAGACATCTCTTGTGCACGAATCACAAACAATAACCATAAACACTGTCTGTCGTTCTCAATCGGCTCCGGGATCTTTCAATCTGGAGATCTCAACCGTCAAATTCGCCGACGATTGCGATATTGAGAGCATTAATGAAATCATTTCATATGAAAGTCAACATGAATTGAATGAAGATAACAGCGCACTAATAGAACGGGAGGCCAGTGGTGAGGACAGGCGTATGAGCAAAGATTCAAACCTTTCCCCGTCTCCGAGTAGAATAACGTCGACCACTGAGAACACGGATAACAGTGCGCCCATAGCTTTCGATATGTCTAATCGGGCAAAACTGCCGAAAGGAATTGAGAACATTAGACCACATCTTGAAAATATTGGTCAGATTTGTGGTAATGATTGCAATCATTTGATTCAAATGTGTGTCCATTTTGCAGATAATGTACCACTTCTTGTGTCGTTGTTCACCGACTGCGAACCCGAAGCGACTAAAGATATGATAAAAATAATGCAAGAGTTTGGAGAAGTTGTTTGTGTTGTCGGAAGTTCTGCAAACATTCTCAATATTCCGATCTTTCTTCAGTCGGACGCAAGGTTTGAGTCATTGTCTCATTTGTCAGACATTTGTCTCATTTACTATCGATTTGACATTTGGTTAGCATTGGAGTGGAGCCGATGTACCCACAGGTGTGTATAACAGAGCCCATCAAAGAAGCCGATGGTCTCATTGAATCTCTTCCGGAGAACTTCATCGGCCCAACAGATATCGCTAGACAGTTGGTGACACTTCCCTGTGCTCTGTCTCTATACAGACAGAACTCAACGATTTTCTATCAACTAATTCTTGAGTCCAGACATTATATGTTGAAAATGAGAAACTGTTTTCAATTCTTCCTCAGCTCTTGTCTGAGTCTAAGTTTGGCCCAACTCTTGACTTCTTTGCTATTTCTTCCGCCACTTCTGTCTCCAGGAGTGGTTCTATGGTTAGCCGGCATTGTCTTACCAATCCTCAGCTGTTCCTTAATGGCAACCGAAGCCGACGACAGAGTCATGTCTTTCGCAACGGGAAAGAAATTGCATTTAAATAAAGAGGTTATTATTTAAGATCTCTTGCAGTGAAACTCACGTGAATTGATGCCAACGTCAACCGAATTGATGGTATGTTGGGTCCAATGAGTGCTCAATTCGGGTGTCGTTGACATCAATTCGCGTTCATTTCAAGGGTTGACCAAAGGTTTGATGTTTTATCTTATCTTTGATTTAACCCTTGAATGACAAAAATGATTACAAACAATGATTATCTCTTTTCAGACCATTTTATACTTCTTTATGTGTTATTTACTCAAATTCGCGCCGTCTGTATTCGTGAGCGTCCTATGCTTTGGTCTAATAATAGGCCATTCATGCCGTGCAAACAGTGTCGGTGCCCTTACAGCCGGCCCCTGTTGGATGTTCAGTGATGTCAAGTAAGCCTTATAATTGGTTTTGGTCTTATCTTCTCTGAATTATCTTCTTTTGTCAGACCTAATAATGATATTAAGACTGACTTCATTTGGTCATCGAATCTATTGATAGGACAGACAATCGCTTCTCTGTTTCTGGTTTTATACATAGGTTTGTTTGAATCAAATGCTGACAATGAGATCAATGACAGTCTGTTTCAGTGATCATTTCAATCGGTTTTGTTCACCGAAATCATCTCATTTGGCAAAGAAGTCCTCTGACCAACAAGTGGTGGATATTTATATCCATTTCCCTCCTAATAAGTCACGCATTGCTTTGTGTGATAGAAGTCACGCTTTATGTGAGATCAGTTGAAATCGCACAGCAATTCATTGTCTCCATTCCCGTCTATGTCTGGTGTCTGGGCTTCTTATGGCCTTTACTTCTCATTTCTATTAATATCTTCACTAAAAGACATGAAATCAAGTATTAAAACATATTTTGTTTTGCTTTTAATTAATCATTTGTTATTAATTCAGAGTATATTCACGACAACAGAGAAGGGCTCGACTCGAGTTCGGGACAAAACTAGGAATGAATTCCCCCTTTTGACCAAAGGGGACATTTTGACCTTTTATACCCGGTTTATACACTTTGAGTATGTGTTCGACAGTTTAACCAAATTTAATACCAAATTGAATCGATTTCAATGACTTTATCCAATAGTTGTACTGATGTTTGAAGTTTTAATTGAGTTTAAAGTGAATTCATTTTTTATTTATTTTCAAATCAAATTAAATTTTATTTTAATTAACAAAACTTTTTGCCAATTCTAAGGGGAGTAAAAATATGTTCATTTATGAAATGGTAAAAGTCTTGAATGTAGTCCTCGTTGTGGCCACACATATATCAATAGTACAAACTGTTATCGGATTTAAACAAATTTTATACAAAATCGTCAAAACTTTTAACCAATTTATTTAACTTTTGATTTCATTGTTTTTTTTGTTTTGTTTTTGAAAACTACTTAACGTTTAAATAAATTATAATATTTTAAATTAAATTAATTTTAACTTTAATTATGTATTTATTGACAAATAAATTATATTTTTATATCTTTTACATGAATATAGTGTTAAAGTCTATGTCCTTTTGGATCACAAGAAATTCAATACAATTTGTGATAAAAACTTCAATTTTGAGAGTTTGACAGACTTTGAAAATTGCAAACAAAGATGAGTTGTGTAGCTATAGCCCGGGTAGCTCAGTCGGTAGAGCATTAGGCTTTTAACCTAAGGGTCCAGGGTTCGAGTCCCTGTTCGGGCGCTCACTTTTGGGCTTTTATTTCAATTATTTAAATCTTTTTTATATCAAATTCATTATATTTGTCATAAAAACACATAACTGTCCACTCATTGACCACTACATGTAATGTGATCTCAATTCTAATGGTTTTTTGTATAGATTTTAGATTGGATTTCAATAAAGCAATGAATGGTTTGAACTGAAGTCTCATTGAAGACATGTTTTGCAAATGAATGGTTTGAACTGAAGTCTCATTGAAGACATGTTTTGCAAATAAATTACATTTTATTCATAAAATCAATTATTAATGAAATACTGAAAAGAAAGTGAACTCAAGACTCGTCTAACTTCCGTTTGAGACTTTGTGAGTCGGATGTCTTGATGGCGAGTCCCTGAGAACTGGTTCTCTGTATCGATACTGGTTTAGGACCAGAACTGTTGGACGAGTTGAGTATCGAAGTGCCGGTTATGGAGCGAATGGTCTTTGATTTGCTTGACTTTAACTTATAATTACATGATATAAGACTGTATCGATCGGCCGGAAGTCGTGGCCCGTTGTGTGACCTAATCTGTGGCAGAATTTGATTATTCTTCGTCCGAGCGATGTCTTGGAGTAGATCTCTGGGCGGCGGACCCGTAAAGCCTTTGTCCACTTGTAATTGAATGGCAAGACTTATGTCTTCACAATCGATGGCCTTTTTCTTTGCATAACTGCAGAAGAGGTTCGCGTCCTCTAAGACTGAAGACACATATTCTAGAAATGGACAACAAATGAGACAATTATTGGACCAATCATTGCATTCAAGACTAACTGTATGTGAATTCAATCATCTGATGGACAACTCGTGGCTCGTATTCAGTGATTCCCATATCTTTGAGGATTTGTGTCACTATTTGTGCGTCTTTGGGAGTCGTCTTATTGGCCAACGAAGTGGTCAGTGATGTCGATGTCGTTGTCGTTGAACTCGTTTTGGGATCATTTTTGGTCATCTTCTTCGATGGAGTACTCGCTCTGAAGACCAACAGATTATCGTAAATACAACACAAATGACAATAAAATTGAAAATATTTAATAAATAATTACTTTTCCATAACTTATGAGTGAATGAAATGAACGACAAATTGATTGCAAAATAAGTTTTTTTGTGTTTTCGTAAACAAAACAAAATTATAATAATTTTTGTTTGACTTCAATTCATACAAAATGAGTGCAAATATGACGGAAAGAGATATCAATTGACAGACATATCAGTAAAGTATGTGATTATTGTCACTAATGTTTGTACCCCTTCGTCACCATCACTGCCAGTGCCTGCCTGTGCCCCCTCTGCCCCCCTCCCCACCCCAGTCCGCTTGTTGTGAGCGATAGTGAGTAACGCCACTCAGTGTTGGTGTTGTTCACAACTATTGCTCTTATATATTGAATGACTGAATGAATGCATAGAATTGAAGGTCAATATTGTTTGCAATAGAGTTGCAAAAATTGAATACATTTTTATGTTTAAATACAATACCTTTTCTTTGAAATCATTTGTTTGTTTTCATTGAATTGTATTCAATATTAAACTATTGTTTCATTTGATTAATCAATGTTTATATGAGTCGCGAATTGAGTGAAATGGCAGTGAATTTGTATTTATTTTTTGCAGTGATTTAATGTTTGAGACAAACAGACATCAATTGAATGGTCGTTGAGTTGAGTGACTCGTCGTCGACATAACCATTGAATCGTTGGTTGATATCATATCACAACCAATTCGTTGTCATTTGTGGTCATTTGTGGCCATCACTTGCACTCAGCCAAACACTCACCACTACTCCGTTCATTGACCCCAAAGACATGTCTGGCCATTGAGTGGACCTAACAATGGAGTTAAGGGTCGGCAATAAGTATAGGTTGGGTCGCAAAATAGGTTCCGGTTCTTTTGGTGATATATATCTCGGTATTGTGTGCTTGAAGTGATGTTTGGACCACTGATTGACCATTGATTGTCTGATAGGGACCAACATCTCGACGGGTGAAGAGGTGGCCATAAAGTTGGAGTGCATAAAGACAAAACACCCTCAGCTTCACATCGAATCCAAGTTCTATAAACTCATGTCCGGCGGAGGTATTCATCCATTGTTTGTCTTCCGATTATCACTGCTTTGTCTGCCATTTCAGTGGGAATACCAGTGATTAAGTGGTGCGGAACTGAAGGCGACTACAATGTTATGGTTATGGAACTGTTGGGCCCAAGTCTTGAGGATCTGTTCAACTTTTGCAGTCGAAAATTCAGTCTTAAAACTGTTTTACTATTAGCCGATCAATTGGTATGTCATCAATGGTTTGTCATTAGATGTAACTGATGTCTGGATGTGTTTGACCACAGATCAGTCGAATTGAGTTCATTCACACCAGAAATTTCATACATCGGGACATAAAACCGGATAACTTCCTCATGGGTTTGGGAAAGAAGGGAAATCTGGTTTACATAATAGACTTCGGATTAGCTAAAAAATATAGAGACACTCGAACTCACTCTCACATCCCTTACCGGGAGAACAAGAACCTGACGGGAACTGCAAGATATGCCTCAATTAACACTCATTTAGGAATTGGTATAAAATGTGTATTCATTGCAATTGATGTCTAATGTTTGGAATGTATGGTCAGAGCAAAGCAGACGAGACGACTTGGAATCGTTAGGTTATGTCCTCATGTACTTCAACAGAGGATCCCTTCCCTGGCAAGGGTTAAGAGCCGCCACCAAAAGGCAAAAGTATGAGCGCATTAGCGAAAAGAAGATGTCGACCCCTATTGAGGAGTTGTGCCGCGGATTTCCCGCAGAGTTTGCCAGTTATCTAAACTATTGCCGTTCCCTTCGGTTCGATGAAAAGCCCGACTATTCATATCTTCGACAACTGTTGCGAAACCTCTTCCACAGACAAGGCTTTACTTATGACTATGTGTTTGACTGGAATATGTTGAAGTTTGTACGTACAGGTGCTCTCAGTTTCATTCATGCCCCTAATTGTCTGCTTTTTGTTGAAAGGGTGGAAATCGGGCACACAATGCAATCGATGGGACGGGTGTTGAGCGCCAGCACCAGACCTCAAATGCAACAGTGCCTCAACAGACGGGACAAGTGATGACACATTCAAACAAATTGTGGACAAATAATCCCAATCAACACATCCAACATGTCTTGAATTTGGCTGCAAATAATGGAACGATCATCAGTGGCAACGGCACCGGCACTCCCGGTAGTGTCGGTGCTCAGGCCAATAGTAGCACTCAGGCCAGTGGTGTTCAAACTGGTAATATACCCCAAAGTAGTAGAAGAGTTAGGAATAATTCTAACGCAAACGACAATGGATTGGTCGCAGGTATGACGTGATCACTATCTGTGTTGAGCACAGGTATGATATGACTACTGTTTGTCATTACAGGCGTTCAATTACCACCGTTTGTGCCTCACGTGAACGAGTCTACCATTGAAATGCATTCACACCCCTGTCTAATGCCATCCACTTCTAGAGGCGCTCACAGATAGGAATAAGACAATTATAGCTTAAATTATGAGACAATTATTGGAATAATTATATTATTATTGATTTATTATACAATTTGTACTTCAGTTATATATACATACCTTGTATTCAGCCATTCCTTAGCCAATAATCGCATCGTTTTCTCAATATTTCAACAAAACAACAATTTTTGTAAAAATAATTAATTACAAACGAAATGACAAACAATAATAACTAGTCTTCTCTTCTCTTCTCTCTTCTCTCGATTTATATCTTTTTAACACTATTTTTGTTGTAATTCTTAAACTCATCGAAAAAAGACATGTTTTTTGAGAACAATTTATGTTTGAAATGAATTTTTTTGATTATATTATACAAACTTTTTTTGATCATTACTTCGAATATAATTAAAAACCAAAAAATAATCATTTCTTAAGACTTTTGATGCCTTTACTCAACATTTAATTGTTTTTTAAGTAAATATTAAATAAAAAAATTGTTTAAAAGTATTCAATTGTGTGAAAATAGGTGCAAAAAGTCCGCAGTCGGCAGGATTCGAACCTGCGCGGGGAAACCCCAATGGATTTCAAGTCCATCGCCTTAACCACTCGGCCACGACTGCCTCTCCACAACTGGCCCTCAAATCGACAACAAATGATAACTTTAAGCAAAACCTGTCGAAAGAGCGCTTAATTCAATGTTGCGTTCATTTCATTATTTAATTAATGCTTTTATTTATAAATGATTTGAATTTCATTCAATAATTACATTGATTTCAGTCTAATATATGTTGTTATAAACAGTCAATGCGTTTGTCACAAAGAGATCACTTTTGACACTATGTCTACATTTGCCTAAAGACAAAGTTTAGGTATTTTTCATTATGTCATCAAATGATGAATCGTTTGATTTGATGACAACGGGTCGGGGCATACATGATAGTGATCTGGCTCATCTAGACTAGCTCATACAGTGCAGGGTCACAATAGCACTCATCTCATTGAATGCCCATTTTTCACATTTATCGCCTATTTTTGATCAACTTTTTCTCATTTGTTTTAACAAAACAATCATTTTTTGCACATTTTTTGTATTCATTAATATATTCAACAATGAATTCAAGTCTGAATTGCATTGAATTTTGAGTCAAATTGAAAACTCTTGTTAAAAGTCAAGTGAAAAGCAGTGCAAATGAAATGATTTGTGAGTTTAGTATTTAGTCAACGATTGAGTGAATGCTTTCAATGATTTCAATGCATTCAATGCACTCAAAGCAAAGCCTATCTAAAAAGTGCTGACATTTTGTTTCATTTAAACATACATTTGATGTCAAATAATATTATAAGAAAATTGTGTTTTTTATTGTAATAAATAATCAAAATTAACGACAATTTACTGTAAAAATCTATAAATACTTTGTATATTATTATTATTTATAACAATAGTTATTGAATTGAATTTTGTTAAATGTTTTCATAAATAATTTGATTGTAATTTTAAGTCATTTTTAATTCAAAACATCCGACAAAAAGACAATTAATTAGTAATTTATTATACTTTTAGTCAAATCTTTGTCTCAAACATTCATCACTTTTTGTATTAATACTAATAATAATAATTACTTAAAATTATTACTTAATAATGGATTCAAATAATGATTTGAAAGACGAGACGTCTCTCGAAGAAGAGGCTGTCGATGGAGACCAAACCATTCCACCAGACAATGGTTTGTCTCAAATTGTAACCAATTGTTGTCTTTAGTATCCATTGTATTGTCTGTCATTAGATCCAAACGAAAGTCGATTGACTGCTAAAACCGACCAATCAATTGATTGCCAAAAATCTACTTCCGATGCAATGGTTGAGCCGAAGGAGGAGTCGAGTGAAGACCAGACCCGACATCAGTACTCAAAGGTATTCATCGATTCAATTGATTTGTTATTAATTTGATTGCATTTTAGGAACAATTGATTGCAATTTCAAAACAATCTTCGGCTCGAATTCGTCCTAAAGTTTTGGACAATTGTTTCAAGTATTGAATGATTTGAATATAAAATTGATTTAAAGAATTGACTCATTTTTTGGTCCATTTTTAGTGCAAAAAACGGTTTATGGGATCCCGAGAAGTGGATGGAAAGTCGTGTCAGTAGTTATAGTAAACATAATTATAGCAAAAGAGACGGAAACGAAAATTTCGTCAAAAAAGCAAACAATGATCTGAAGGATAAAGTTATCGAAGAAGAGACTCAAATAATTCTAAGCCCTCAAAGGGGTAGCTTTGGTACCGGTTGTCACGTCTCGACCACTAGTTTTAGCTCAAATAAAACGGGAATCGATTCCCGAAATCGCGATCAATATAATGATAGACATAAAGACGATTCACTCGACTCTCATCGACAGCAAATGACTCGAAGGATTGGCACCGGAAGGGTTATACCTAAGGATAAGGACAGACCTAATGATTGGTTTGACAGAAGTTATGACAGAGACAGAGGTTATGACCTGAGGAATGAGGGACGGAATGATCCACGAAATGATCCACGAGATAATAGAGACCGAAACGACGATTACAACGACCGCAGGAATAGAAACAGATTCTTCGAACGCCGACAAAACCCGACTGTCCAACGAAACTATCGCTACGAAGACAATGATAGGAGATATAAAGATCATCGATACTCAAGAGATGAAGAGGAAGAGCCCGAATGGTTCACTGAAGGACCGGTTAGTAAACACGACACCATTGAACTAAGAGGTTTCGACGACGACTCAGATCACCGAAAGGAGAACTCGAAGAAATCGATGGAAGAGAAGCCAAGTAAGGAAAGAAGTGATGAGAAGAGTTCAGAAATTGAAAGCCGAAAAGCAATGGAAATGAAAGACAATAGAAATGAGAAAACAGTCGAAAAAAACGATGTCTTCGATGTGAATGAGTCGTTCAATACTGACGACTGGTTTGGTGTTGAATATCAAACGCCTGACAAAAATATCTCATCTTTGGATGCATTCTCAGACACTGTCACCAATAGGTCAGAAGATAACGGCAAAAGTCGTTTTAATCGATGGTTTAAAGGTAGTCCAACACAACCACCAGTTCCCCAAACCAATGATAATTCTCAAACACATGCAATGAAAGGCTTAAATAGAGGTCAGAATCAAATGGAGGGCAAAGGGACGGGTATTCGATCTCATGGCTCCAATCAAACGCCTCAGTCTTTGACCACTGATTCAAATGAAAGAAAGATCTTTGATTTGCTTAAGTGTTCGAATCAAATGCCTTTCGAACCCTTTCCTAACAATAAGTTGGATCCGACAAAAGCGGTCAATGTCTCCGACATCGAAGCAAATCTCAGACAAATGACTGTCAACAACAATGAAGAGCAGCCTTCAGACCGGAAGGCGTTCGACAAGTTCTTCAATGTGTTGATGAACAAAAAGTCTGTACAAAACCAGAATGTGTTCCAGAGATCGCATCCAATGTCTGAACCGAAAGCCGAAGTTTCTATATATCAGGCGAACAACTCAAACATTATTATACCCAAAGGGCAACACCAAAATCTAACGGCGCCATCGCTTCTGCAAATGCTATCGGAAGAAGAGAATAAAGAGAGGATGAAAGCCATGAATGTGGACGCCCTACGAAATGCCAGGGGCTTAGTGTCAAACGCACCTATCAGTCAATCACGAGTGACACAAAATGGTAGTCATGTTGTGGTTATGCCTCCAATGGGTCAGAATGTGTCGAACTCGGCTCCGGGACAGGACTGGCAGCTAATGTTGTCGTTGATGCAAAACGTACGCCAATCGCAAACCAATACCAATGCTAAACACTATACCAATCAAGAGATGACATACAATACTAACTATATATTACAGAACGCTTTACTCCAACGACAACAAACCGAAGGGGGAGGTAGGGTTCAGACGGTTCCAGAGAACAATACTCGCACTAATACTCCTATTAGAGGCATGTCTTCAATGCCTTCTAATCACAACTTCTTGACTCCGACATCAGTTATGCGTAAAATGAATTGCGAAAAAGAGAAGGATTTGAGCAATAAATGGATTCCTGGATTCAATGCTATGTCTGAACCAAATGCTAGTCATAAGTACATGAATGACCATCTGATCCCAAAACAAACGCCACAGACTATGCGCCCAATCGTCAAATCCAATTCAATCGACAGCCCCTTAATTCCAATGTCTCCACAGTCCATGTCATTCAATTCAACCCCTGATTCCTCTCTCAATGCATTCAATCTTCAATCACAACCCCTTTATTTTGTAGAAAAGCTGCCAAAAAATCTATAAATACTGTGAATATATCGACAAATGTTTGTAAATTACATCAAATAAATGATAAGAGAATTAATTGTTTTTAGTCATTGTTTGCTTTATTGCTATCACTATTGCTTTCACTCTCTCTTACTCTCAATGGCTTTGCAAACATTCAATCGTTTGTCTCATCTCAAGACAACTCAACTCATCCATGACTTCAAAACTATTTGTAATTCAAATCTAAATATTTGATAATCTCTTGATTATAATAAATGTAACGATAGTTGTGTTTAAGCTCTGGTCCAAAACCTGTCATCTCATGTGTTGGACATAGTCTAAACTAAAGAATGTGAGCCTCAGTCGGGTCTGTGAGAGCCCATCACCTCAAGTGTATGTACTTTTTGTCTGAGGCCAAACTGATTCAATGTTGAAGAAAATACTTGTAAACACATAACAGGTCTGTCTATTAGTGCAATGAAGGGGTGATAGCATTGAAAGTGAAAAAGTGCTCAAAACAAATACAATGGACTAATGTTTGGGTTGTGTTGCGCTCACTGCACAGCACTGGTAGACGAGCACCGGTTGGCAGCACTGTAGTGCACATTAAGGCTGAAGGAAGGGATGATTGGCAACTCCACCACAACAACAACAGACACAACTGAAGTGAGGCTTCACTGCATTGTCGTCTGAGTTGTGTTGTGTTCAACGCTTGGATAGCATTGAGAATAAGCGACGCATTGAGTGTTGTATTGAGTGTTGTGTTGAGTGTTGAGAGTGTTGTGAGTGTTGTATTGACTGTTGTATTGGACGGTTGTGTCGCACAGGCATACAGTTTGTGGCCATTTTGAAAGCATTGAGTGTTTGTTTACAATAATATCAACACATCCACATATTGTCTTCTTTGTGTCGTTGTGTCCGAACCGATGTCCCAATTCAGTAGAGCGTCAGACAGTGACGCCTGGGCTCTGTTGGCCCTGAAGTCGGCGCCGGCCAGTCCTTCGTCGATACAATGGGCACCCAATGCCGAAACACAAGCCATAGCACGACTCGAGACACGAGAGTTTGAGTTTATGATCAGACAGAACCGGATTGTGATCGGAAGGAACAGTTCCAGAGGTGAGGTTGACGTGAATATGGGTCACTCGTCGTTCATCTCCCGAAGACATATTGAGATCCATTTCGACCAAAACCACTTCTATATGATCTGCAACGGAAAGAATGGTGTCTTCGTTGACGGTGTCTTTCAACGCAAGGGTGCGCCTCATCTTCAGCTCCCGAAGACGTAAGTGATGTCTGTCCATACCCTCCCTGTCCTCCACTCATGTCTGCCATATATCATAAAATGTGTTATTTGTTTATATTGTTGTCAGACATGTGTTGTTCTCCTATAATACCAGTTCTAAACTCCCAGTGCTTTCAAACTATTTGTTTTGTTTCCTATTTTAATGTCTAATCATTTAATGCATATATTTATCGACATTTCATTTAAAACAATCAATTGTTTCATTGAAATGTATTTTATTTTAAATTTGTTTACAAAGCATTGAAAGCAATGTTTAGTGAAAAGTGAGTGCAATTAATGCCGAAACCAATGATGTCTTCACTGTAATAACGGCTAAAACGAAACATTCATTTTATTTACTGTTGTTTGCCTTCAAATGCTTTCATACATTGAATGTTGTTTTTGTTGAAAACCCGATCATATCGTGACCTCATTATGACTAGTTATGCCTTTCTCCAGTCCTACCACTTCTATGCCATAGCACACATACCTACCTGTGCCACAAACAAAGTTAATACACACACAACCACTCAATCCTATTGTAAACATTCAAATATATACCCAAAAGAGAAACCCTTTACGTCTTCCTCTCCTTCTCTCTCGTCTTTCTCTCTGTCTCTATCCTCTCCTTCCCTCCACCCCTCCCTCCCGTGCCTCTCGTTCCCCATATATACAAAACTTTCTATATTTTCATTTCCTAACTGTTCGCCAATTTTTGGTTTGTTTTGAGTAAAACTGTTTTTATTTATATCTGAAATGTTTGTCATTTTCTACAACTCATTCATTGACTCAATTTTACTCAAATTCATAAACATTTGCCATATTTTCGTCTTTTTTTGCTTTCAATTTAATTGAGTCAAAAGTGTTTAAATTGATTTCAATTACAAAAATTGAATTGATTTAAACATAACAAAACATACGATTAATTGAACAATTGTTTACTTATTTACGCGACTATAGAGTGAAATGCCTTCAATTAAGTCCAAGTTTACTATTTTGATGATTAGATTGTTTACAAAAGTTTTTATTATAACTGAGTTTTGGTTTTATTATTATTTCTTATGACGTCTTTAATGACTTCAAAGGCAAACCATTTATTATTTGCTTTCATTACAGATATTGAATGATTTGCTCTACAAATGCCTTAACATTAAATACTTTGATTTAATTTCAATAACAGGTTGTGTTTGACAAATATTAAATAACCCTTTTTGAAAGGCTTTCAATATTTCTTCCCTTTCCTCACACCTTAATATAAAGTGATTTGCACCTAATTAATGATAATATCAATAAATGATATCATTTTGTAATTGAAATCCCAATCAATTGATTGAAATCCCATTCATTCGTCAGTTTCTCACTCTTTGTCACTATTTCTAATTAGTCTAACATTACATAAATTGCATCAAAAAGTATAACAAATATTTGACAATCAGTTATAAATGATTGCAATAATAGTGTCGACTCTGATGTCAGTTATTATTGTGTAAAACAAAACTTTAGATTAGGTGTAAAAATGATATATAATTTCATTTGAATACAAATACATTACTTTTAGTTCAATGTTGTTATAATTGAAAATTGTTTCATTGGTTTAAAGTCAATGTCAATGGAAAACAAGCGCTTTTTGGCTGTACTTCAACTCATATAACCTTGAAATTGACGATTAATTTATACTTTCATTCAAATGGTTTTAATTTATTTTTGTCAATACTTTACTCAAAGGGTTATGTGTTTTGATTTATTTTTTATTTGAAGAACCATATTAAATATGAGGTCTACCCCCTTACAGGTGTGTCTTCCGGTTCCCCTCAACTAACATCAAATTAGTCTTCCAATCACTGGTTGAAGATTCGAGTTCTCACCCTTCGAGTAACACTCGTGAGTCAATTAAAGGTCAGTCGATGGCACCCTTAAAGGTGAACATTCCTGATTCGACTGACCCTGACTTTGCGAGTCCTATCCCTTCACCCGCAGGAACAATAAGGTATGGTTAGAACTGTCTGTTCTCTGATTATGACAACAATATTTGAATAGTGCCGCCAATTCATGTCCTGCCAGTCCAAGGGGTGGTTCAAGACATCGGAACACATCAACTGATCTGCAAATGATGGTCGCATACGCGGCAGCAGCTGTTGCTTCGGATGAGCACCGGGTGAGGGCGCACAACGAGTCCAAATCAATGGCAACCGGTGTGACCTCAACACCCGTTTCTGTGTCCAACTCAGCAAATAATAGTAGCGATTATTACGTCGTGTCTCAGTCTGGAGGCCATGATTCAAATGCCAACAGCCCGGGCGAAGTGGATGACTCCAAACCTCCCTATTCTTACGCTCAACTCATAGTTCAGGCGATTTCAAGCGCTTCTGACAAACAGCTGACACTCAGTGGAATCTATTCTTATATAACAAAGAATTACCCCTATTATAGAACAGCTGACAAGGGATGGCAGGTATGCCTCAAACAGACTTTTCTCACATAAATGAGTGTTTAATTGAATTGCTTTCCAACAGAACTCCATTCGACACAACCTTTCATTGAATCGCTATTTTGTGAAAGTGCCGCGTTCTCAGGAAGAGCCGGGAAAGGGATCTTTTTGGAGGATAGACGCGGGATCTGAACCAAAACTAATCGAACAGGCATTCAAAAGACGACGACAGAGACCGATGTCGTGTTTCCGCAATCAATTGGGAGGCTCTAACTCTCGTTCGGCGCCGGCGTCTCCTCACAGTGGTCTGGCCAGTGGTTTGGCCTCACCTGACGACCTGTCACGTGAATCGAGTCCTCTCCTCGAAACTCTAGAAAGTGAAATAATATCATCAATGGGTCCGCCGCCCACTTTCCTATCAGTGCCATCAACAACAGCAACATTAGAATTGAAATTCATGAGCAAATCAGCGCCCGGTTCTCCAGGTCTGACCTCTCAGTCCCTCTTATCTAAAGTGAAATCTAATTGAATTCTCGTTAGGAATCGCAAACACATCAGATATCGCACTAATAACGGGTTCGACTTCTTCTCAGTTCTCAAACAAATCATCCAAACTGTTGGTCACTCATAGTTCTCCCCTCTCCCTGTCCACCAATGGCGTCAACAGTGACAAAGACTCCGGTAATCATTGTTTGAATCAATGGTTAATTTCAATAAATTATTTGTTTAACCCTTAGATCAAGACTTGATGTTTGGCCGGACATCAGCTCCCAGAGCCATAGCTGTAGACAACAACACAATAATACTTCAGTCTTCGTTGTCTTCGACGACATCTCAGCCCACTGTTATAGTACAGGCGCCTTCTATGACCAATTCAGCGGGAAATGGAGGTTCTGTTATATCACGCGTCTATGGCAGTGAAGCCTCGAATTCATACAAGATTTCTGTCCCAAACCCAAAAAGAACGGCTGATGACAGCAGTCATACCGATGAAGCACATGATCCCGACTCCAGTAGTTTATCCCTAAAGAGAATTCGATCGAATGAGGGAACGAGTGATGAAGAGTACGAACGGATGAGCTCTTGATTTGGTTTTGAAGCGAATCACAACTTATTATAATATAAATGAAGTCATTCTTTGGCTTCGAATCAAATTTTGTTTATATTTAGGTTCCTTTAAATGATGTCTTCGTTTTTGATTCAATTCTTCGATTAAGTGTAAAATTATAAGTGTTTGGACTTTAGGTCAACAAAAACAACAGAACAATGAATTGAGTTGAGTAGTAGTGCTCGACCACAACAGCCCATTCCCACCCGACTCCTGTCTCCATAGATGTGCTCTTCGTTTACTTCTTGATCTAAGCGCTAGTCAGGACTCAAACAGATTTCAAATGACAACAAAACCAATGATAGTGTGCTTTATGACTACTATTGATATAAGTTATGAATTCATTATTTCTGATATAATTAACAAATATATTGACATTAAATATACTTTTTTTGTTCATTTGTCCGAACATTCATTCCATTGAATAAAATTGATTTCAATTTGCAATTCATTTAATCATTTGTGAACTCCATTCAAACCATTCAATACTCTCTCACATGTTATTGACCCCAAATGCCACCACTTCTTCACTGAGAGCTCAGGTAAGCCTTTGAAGACTGTTATCCATTTCTGTACAGCCCATTCAATACAGTGTTGGCCTCTCATCAATGGCCTGTACTGACATGACTGAGCTGGTTGTCAATCAACAAAATTCGATGCATTGCTAATAAAAACTTTAGTAAAACTATTTCATTGCTCTTGAATTGAATTCAGGTTTACTTCCACTGTATATAAGTTGTATCGAAACCTATCTAACATTAAAACTGGTTTTGCTTTCATATGGAGTTATATAAAGTTATTAACATTTAATGAATTAAAGATAATTTTTGTTAAATTCATACAAATTGTCGCATATTTTGAGCCAGAGGTTAACGAACCCAAAAGTACCCGAGAATTCAATTCTGGACATTGAAAATGTTGTTCACAACAGATCACATGAAACCGGATTCGCAACTCTCGACCTCTTCCTTATCGGTCATTAAGTATTGATTTGAATTGAATTGAATTTACGTTCGATAGGAATGTCATTACGATATCATTCATGCATTCATTACTGTATATACAAAAGCATTGTTTAAAACAAAAACTTATCAAAAACGATGAATAGGAAACCAATGGTTTTATATGACTTGAATTGCATTCAATTCAATGGTTTAATACAAATATTCTTTCAATTCTCTCTTCAAATCACTTCATGTTTTTCCTGTTCGGCTCTAAGTTTTTACTTTCAATTTGAATTCATCCAAAACTAACTGTACATAACTGTTGAGGTCATGACATTGAAAGGTGAAGAGAGTGCAAACCAAGTCTATATAAGTCGTCGTTCAGTACTTCTTCGTTCAGTTCTTCTTCGCTCAGATTTTATCACTTTTTCGAAGAGCAAAACAGTTTTGAAGAGATCTGTTGAAAATGAAATATTTTGAAGCATTGAATGCATTCATACTTTTGCTAACCGTTACGAACGGTATGTCAAAATTGATCAATAATTTGGTCCTTAAATATAATCTCTATTTGTTTAGGTCTTTGCGACACATCTGATGTCGAAACCAATAAAGACGTGACAAATGTTGAAGAATCAGAAGAAGGAAACGACCCGTCGATTGTGTTCTCGGAGACTATCAATAGTGCGACCAAATTGTTGTACGACTTGGACGCACACGTCCAACAGTTAGTGCCGTCAGAATCACCTGTTCCTAGCGATGAGGTCGAGGTCGGCCCCACCACCACTCAACAGACCGAGACATCTGAGCCACAGATTTACAGTGCACTCAATAGTGAGTTAGAATTGGCTCTAAGCAAACAGGGGGAAAGTGTGGGCGCTCTCGTCACACAACTGGACACTCTTCAGAAGAGAATTCAGGTATAGCTTTGGTTTGCATTTGAAATCCATTCAAATAAATGTGCTTTACTTTCAGTGAATATATTTTTGTAAATTTTTAACAATTGTTTATAATTTAGGACACAGTGACTGAACTGACAAATAGGCGCCGATATATTCTGAGCGCAATGTTGAGACCAATGCTTAACTCTGTTCGTCGAATCAGATCCAATGTCGTCAGAATTCAGACTCAGTTAATAAGCATTCAATCGGCTGCCAATTCAGTGGGCAATAGACCCGGTGCTCAGACATTAGGCGCTGCTGACCAGACGGCTATTGACAGTATCAGAAAAAGAGTGGATGACATCCAGAAGCGAATTGGTGACATCATCGGTCGAATCAGTACATCCCTCAACATACCTGGCGCTCAGCCAACTGCTGTCCGGCCAGCAAACAGTCAAAGCTCGTCGGGTGCGACGGCCGGGCGTTAACCAAATTTTTATATTATTATAATATTTATTATATAAGTATTTATTAAATTCATTCAATCGTTATTTTGTTTGACTTTTTCTTAACACAAATACTAATCATAAAACTCTTGAACTCATTGTTCGAAACATTCAATGATTTAAAGCCTAATTGTATTTGAAATGTAAGTAAATATTATTTGAACACTGAATGTGAGTAACGTTTTAGCTATTCATGCGATTTGTTCATCAAATTAATTGTCTTTACATTTCATATTCATATTATTTTATGACTTAAACTAAAATATCTTAAAAACAATTTGTATTTTGATTTGAATTTTTCAAACCATAAGAATTAATGTTTAAGTGAACAGAATTTCATTGATTTGTCATTTATTCAAAAATTCCTTAAATTTTGACAAACTTTTTATATGAGAATAAATAAAATTCAGATCAGATTATACTGAAGATTGGGATCGAAATGGTTTTCAACAACTCGTTTGCGGCCACCACTCCATCGGTTTCGACCATTCGAAGCAACGGTTCCAACATTGAAGTGTCCTGGAGCATCCTATTGATAATCATACTAATGGCGGAACTGAGGTTACCCAGACCTCTGACCACCACGGTCACCTGACCCGGTCTCCAGATCTTCAATTTATCAATCCTTTGCTGAACCGGTATTTCTTCGGCGTCTTCGTCTTCACTCTCGGGCGGACTATTCTGTGAGAGTTGGACCTGAACTTTGGGTCTTCTGATCTGCGCCTCCATTTCCCCATCGAATAATAGTTTCCAGTCTTGAATGACCCGAAACTTATACATAACCCTCGCCTCCTCTAAGCCCACAGTCAGTCCCAATGAAATGGTATCATTTTGGCAGAGCACCCAGGCAGGTTTTCGGCGCTCGAATGTATATATACGAGACGCACCGCCGCTGTGGAGGAACACCTGAACGTTATATTCTTCGAGTTCGACCGTAACGTTAGGTAACTGTCATTCGCACAGGTATTACAGAAGTTAATGAATACATAAATAAAATGAGAGTATAGTTAATGACTGACCGCAAACGGTTCCATAACTCTAATGAGTCTTCGGCCAAATCTGAACAAACTATCCACGTATTCGTCCAACTCTGGCCCCACTTCGCACGGCACCTGACGTTTTCTTCTTTTCAATGGTTTTTTAGAATCTTCTTCATATTCATAGCCTATGAAATGAAAAGTTTTTAAAAGTGAAACAAACATTAAATAAGAGTTTTTTGTGAGAAATAACGAAAAAATGCTTACAATTGACAAAAATAATCCAAAAAAGCAATTGAATGACAAAAAGTTTTTTCATAGCTTTTGATAAAAGATTTCACTATTTTTCAAGTTTATTAACGTTTGGCAAACATTTAGCACAAGTGCTGAAGTAAAAAGTGATTCGGTTTTCAAATAACTAAATATAATTTCAATTGTTATTTAAAAAACTAGTTTTAGCCCTCTTTACGAAATAGATCATCAAATGACCTAAAAATACATCTCTCAGTGAATTCAAGCCAATGACCGAATGATATTTGTCTTCAATCCATCTCTCCATCGGTTCATAAGAACCACCAATTGGTGAATAACTCGAAAGTCTTGGTCTGACATACATTTGAATCAATCATAAAATTATGTTTTAATTGATTTCATTATATAAACCAAAATCAGATTCACTTAATATTAGTCAATCAAACCATGTCTTCATTTGTATAATTCATTTGAATATATTTTATGACAGAAAATATGAACCAAATGTTTCTGCTATTACTATGAGTGGTGTCAAAGAGTTATCCCTAAAGTTTAGACCTAAACCTCATTCATTCAATCGATGCCAAAGTGTTGGCTTCAATCACTCCATCCATGAGTTATCGACTTTTGACCCGCACTACAAACTGACAGTTGAGGCGATTGTGAATCAAATGAATTCATAATTATATTCATTTATATTCAATATTCTGTTTTTAGTTAACAATTGACAAAATAATGGCAGAAATGTCACTAATTTCTAAATAACTACAGAATATCTTTGAAGTGATTTCAAGAGATATTCATTTCTGTCATCATTTCTGTGATTATTGTCTTATTTTAAAGTCATTTCTAATCAAAATTCATTTGAGTTTCAAAAGAGTCACAAATTATAAGAATTTTTATCTTAAGTTTTAGAATAAAAACATTTGAATGACTTTTCATAACATTTATAAATTATACAAATTTTAATCAAATATAATCCGGGTTATTATAGATATATATAAACTTGATTTTCATAACAAATGTCATATTTTTGATTATAATATTCAAAGTGAAAATAAAATATTTTTACAAAAAACAAATCAATCAAAAAGTTTATTTCAAGTTATGTTATATTAAAACATATTTTATTTCAAAATTTTAAAAAACTTCTAAAAAAAGTTTTGTTTTTGTTTTTTGTTATTGTATTTTATATTAAAAACTCTTCTAATCATTTGATTTCAATTTATTTAATACTTTAGAAAATGATTTAATTTTTTGTCAACTAAAACAACTAAAGTAACTAAAGTAACCTTGCTCATTATGCTATTATAACCTTACTCATTGTCCTACTATAACCTTGGTGATCTATGATAATACCCTCTAAAATCTAATCATGAATTTGTTGTTCAATTTGTTAATTGATTTGATATAAAGCTGTAAATCAATGGATATTATGACTCACTTCACACCTGATGTGAAGCCATGAAAGGGTAGGGAATGGTATGAAATGGTATGAAATGGTATGGAAGGAAATGCACTCAAACATTAACATTGCATTCATTGAGTCCAATGTATTTCATGTATTTCAATGAACGGTTGGTTTGCTTTGCAATCACTTTCTGCGCAAAAACACAACTCATATATAATAACATTAATAACACATATCTTAGACTAAGCCATGTCTTGAGTTGGTCTCAAATGTCTCAAATCCTTCATATTTATTGTTGTCTTCATTTGTTTACATTTGAGAAATCATTGAAAAAATAATAATTTTTAATAATTTAATAAAACATTTAAATAATTATATAATATTTTTGACAATTGTTTTGATAATTGATTTTCAACGAAATGTTTGTTTTGTTTGAATTTTGAGAAAATGTTTTTCAATACAAACAGTGATTAATAATAAGTTTTGATTGAATAATGGGTTCAATAATTGGCAAAAGATTGCAATCACTGATAGATATGATCAGAAACTACAAGACATTACATATAGTTATGTTAGGCTTGGATTCGGCCGGGAAGACAACAGCCCTCTATAGACTCAAGTTTGACCAGTACTTGAATACCGTTCCCACCATTGGATTCAACTGTGAAAAAGTCAAACTAAAGACAAAGGTATGTATGGTTTGGACAGACCTTGGTTTGAGTGTGTGTTCAATGTGTCTGTCCTTTAAGGGGACGTCGTTTCTCATATGGGATATCGGAGGTCAGGACAAACTGCGACCCCTTTGGCGGTCATACACCCGATGTACGGATGGTATCATTTTTGTCATCGATTCCGTAGACGAAGACCGTATGGAAGAGGCAAAGATGGAACTGATGAGAACCGCCAAATCACCCGAAAACTCAAGAGTTCCTATCCTTGTGTTGGCCAACAAACAAGATCTTCCCGGAGCTAAAGACGCCACCGAAATGGCTCGACTGCTCGGCCTCTCAGACCTCAATGGGAAGCACTTATGGCACGTCCAGTCGTCCTGTTCTGTCATCGGCGATGGACTCGACGATGGACTCAACACTCTTTACGATATGATTTCAGAGCAGAAAAGACTGAATAAATTGACAAAAACTAAGACATAATAAGACATAATAATAACAAATGTTTTCATATTTATTAATAATTAATGAAATTTTTAATATTTTTTATTTTATAAGAAATTTGTTTTTAATTTAGATATGAATTCATATGAAAAAAGTGAATGAATTGTCATATGAATTGAATATCAAATTTATTTCAATTTTTATCACAAATTGATCTCAATTTCAAACATCAAAGCCATTGAACTGTTTTTTGTAGACAATCCGATGTATAATAAATTCAATCAAAGGTTTATCTATTATTTCATGCATACAATCAATATTAACATAGAGTGCAATGTATTGAATGTGTCGGTGCTCTCATCAAAGGGAAATGGTCTCATCAAATGGTCTCAGTCATTTGGATGGCATTTGTTGGATGTCTTCAGTTTGACTCTATTCCAAGTCTCAAATGAATGTCTCATTTGGTGTAATCGCTATAAAACAAATTGACTTTCATTTTGAGCTAACTCTAAACCAACTGCAAATGTCTCTAATATGACACTCCTTTGTCCCACTCTTTCGCCTCTCATTCAGTTATAAAACTTTATTTTGCTTTCAATGCATTCCTTATTTGGTGTCGAATTCAATGAAAAGTTGTGTTTGAAAATCAATTTATGGATTGACTTTACGTCATATAAATGATAAACCACAGCATGACCAGAGTATGACCAGAGTATGACCAAGATCAGTCACAAGACTAACATTGTAAGACCATTCACAGAGACCTTGCAATCAATTGACAAGAATTGCAATCATTTTAACGATTTTAAAGTCATTTATTAATTAGAATTGAATTGAATTAATATTAATAAATGTTTAACATTAGAGATGGCATACAGTATGCAATGGTGTGGCCACTATTGGACGGTTGGTTTGCATGTGAGGCATTCATTGGTTCATATCTAGACGTATATAAACCCAAACTTTAAACCCAAATGACATTCATCTCTGAATTGTTAAACTTGTTGTTACAAAAAGTTAAACAATTTGTGATTTACTAATCAATTATCTTTGATTTGATCCGAAGAATCACTTGATTGAAAGGTATGTTAATTAGGATTTGATTTTAATTTATTTTGATTTTAATTAAATTTAATATATTTTATAAAGTCTTTTAAAAAATTTTATTAAGAAATGAGCGCTTTTTTGAATAGTTTTTTTTGAAGTTTATTTATATTTTATAAAAAGCAAAACTCTTTTAAATGTCATATTAATATATATTTAAAATTTGAATCAATTTATTGATAAATATAAACATTTTGACAAAAGTTTTACTAAAATCAATGCCAAATATGGTATCAAACGTTTGACACCTTTTTTGGTTCAATGACTTAAACCGGTTTCGCATAACTCTATCATAACTTGAATTCATTTAAACCCGAATTTTATATGAATTGAAGTTCACATCAAATGATTGATTACTCGTCTCTTCAATTGATTTTATATAGACTTATATTTTTTAATACATAAAATGAATTCATTTTAATTGTAATCCCTTTCCAATGGGTTAGCAATGCGTGAATGTATTTCCATACATGTGGGTCAGGCAGGGGTACAGATCGGGAACGCCTGTTGGGAACTGTATTGTCTCGAACACGGCATTCAACCCAACGGTCAAATGCCGAGCGATAAGAACATCGGTGGTGGAGACGACTCCTTCAACACCTTCTTCTCTGAGACCGGCGCCGGAAAACACGTCCCGCGAGCTGTTTATGTGGATTTGGAGCCAACGGTTGTGGATGAGGTGCGGACCGGCACTTATAGGCAACTCTTTCATCCGGAACAGTTGATCACTGGCAAAGAGGACGCGGCCAACAACTATGCTCGCGGTCACTACACCATCGGCAAAGAGATCGTAGACCTGGTTCTCGATCGGGTCCGGAAATTGGCCGATAACTGCACCGGACTCCAGGGTTTCCTCATCTTCCATAGCTTTGGCGGTGGAACCGGTTCTGGGTTTACGTCACTTCTGATGGAACGGCTGTCCGTTGATTACGGAAAGAAATCAAAGCTCGAGTTCGCTATATATCCGGCCCCTCAGGTGTCCACAGCTGTGGTCGAGCCCTACAACAGGTTTGAGCAAAACTCGGGCAAAGAATGACTTTTTTTTTGTTAATTATATATTTTTTTGATAGCATTCTTACAACCCATACCACTCTTGAACATTCTGACTGTGCGTTTATGGTCGACAATGAGGCCATATATGACATATGTCGGCGCAATCTCGATATCGAGCGCCCGACCTATACTAACCTGAATCGATTGATCGGTCAAATCGTGTCCTCAATAACCGCTTCCCTTCGTTTCGACGGCGCTCTGAACGTGGATTTGACTGAATTCCAGACCAATTTAGTTCCTTATCCTCGCATACACTTCCCTCTCGTGACTTACGCACCGGTAATATCGTCAGAGAAGGCATATCACGAACAGTTGACTGTCTCTGAGATTACAAACGCCTGTTTTGAACCCGCGAATCAAATGTGCGTCAATTGATTTGTATTAGCGTTTGACATACCGTTCCTCAAACACTACTTTACGTTTTTAGGGTGAAGTGCGACCCAAGACATGGCAAGTATATGGCCTGTTGTCTGCTATATAGGGGAGACGTAGTGCCCAAAGACGTGAACGCCGCCATCGCAGCCATAAAGACCAAAAGAAGTATCCAATTCGTCGACTGGTGTCCAACGGGTTTCAAAGTATGATCTCATCAGTCATTTGTCGCACTCTTTGTATGCTTACTATCTATCGCACCCATAGGTTGGCATCAACTATCAGCCCCCAACTGTGGTCCCGGGCGGGGACTTGGCTAAAGTGCAGCGCGCAGTATGTATGCTATCGAACACGACGGCCATAGCCGAGGCCTGGGCTCGACTCGACCACAAGTTCGACCTAATGTATGCCAAACGTGCTTTCGTGCACTGGTATGTCGGGGAAGGCATGGAAGAGGGAGAGTTCTCTGAGGCCAGAGAGGATTTGGCAGCTCTTGAGAAAGACTACGAAGAAGTTGGTCTCGACTCTACCGAAGCCGGTGAAGACGAGGCCGGGGAGGAGTTCTAAGCACTCGAAGGCTTTTAATGATTAAAACTTTTTTATTATTTGAACGAAAATAAAGTTTTTATGCATTTTATGATACGTTGTGTTTCGACACAAAGAGACAGATCTTGTCATACAATTGAGTCAATCGATTGCTTTAGACCACAACCCGATCTCAAGTCATGGAAAGGGTGTCCGAGCCCTAACTGGCCATTCACTGCCTTAGACCACAACCCGTCACAAGTGTTGACATCATTTATGGTAAACCCCATAGACTTTGAGTTGACATTACTTTTGTTGTGTTCATAACTTGTGTTCAAAAACTCTTTAACCGATTATTCGGTGAATAATTGGACACAAAATGATATGAAAGACAATGTCTTTGAAGAGAGAGTTGAGTGAAAGCACTGTTTGGTATCGTTTGTATGGATTGGAAACCATTGAGTCTTTGGATGAATATATTTGCAAATGTTATACACTTTTGGCTCAAGATATCTCTCATCACATTTGGCACAAACAGTCCTTTCAGTTGATCCAAACGACAGACCTGTCCTACCGATCAGGTAATGCCATGTCTTCTCGTGTCTTGTCTTCACTATAACCAATACAGTTGTCTTCAACGTCTTTGGGCGTAACCGATGACTCATTCTTCTGAAGGTCTCCTTCATTGCCATGACTTTAATCAAACTTTTGTTGTCATTGCAGGCATTGACCACTTCTTGGAGGGATTGACAAACTTTGGCGAAAACATTGACGACGAATGGCTTATAGTTTATCTTCTCTTTCAATTGAGTCGATTTGATCCAAACCTAGTGATCAAAGTCGAAGACTCTGACGGAGAGTTCCTTCTGATAGAAGCGGCCAATCATTTGCCCAAATGGTGTCAACCATTCAATTGTGTGAACAGAGTCTTCATATATAAAGAATCCCTTCATATAATTGATGGCAAATCTAAACCATTTGAGTTGGGAATCATTCCAACCATCAGTGAAGCCATTGATTACATTAGACTCAATGAAGACATCACTCGATGTCCGGAAGCGATTCAAAACTCGATTCGCAAACGAATTGAATGTTTTCCTCAAAAGATCAAAGAATATCAACACAAAAGCCATAGTTATGTTCCGATAGGAGTGGCAGGTCTTCTCCAACACAATCCTTCTCTCATATCATTGGCAGTCAATGCCTTCTACGACCGAACCCCCGATGACCTAAAGGCCTGTCAGGCGATGAAGTATTTCCCCCCTGAAAATCGAGTCATGCGTTGCATAACATTCACGCGTTGTCTTTACGCCCAACTCATGTCACAGTCCTATACACCCGATGCCAAAGTCGGATGGAATTTACCGCCAAATAACTCAAGAGATTTCAAGTCTCATGACTTAGGGATGAAAATCGCTTCCGGTTTTGAAATATTGATCTCTAATTCCTCAAAAATTTCATCCACTGTTGAAAACCCTTCAATGAAACCCTTCAATGACTGGTCTGACCGTCGATGGATTGCCTTTTATAACAGTCTCATCAAAAATGATTACTTCGGTTCAGAACTAAACGGATCCGAAAAATATAAGAAATTGTTAAGAAGTTCTCAAAACTATTTCTTGGATTTAATTTATAACAACGAAAATGCAATTGACTTTAATTGCATGGAAACAAAAGGGGCGAAAATCCTACAAATTCTACAATCACTTGATATCGAAGAAAAAGATTTTGAAGAAAACGAAGCAAAAGGTCTTGAAAAAGAAGACTCCGATGACTGGCTTTTTCTGGATTGCGATCAATTAGACTCTCTTTTGTCAGAAAAATTTTGCTCAAATCAGTCAAACAATTGTTCACTTCTTTCAAAACAAATTCCCGAAACTCTTAAGGCATTCGTTTCCAATTCAAAGTCTGGTCTGAAAGGAGCCGAAGCGCCCAAACCTGCCCGTCCCACGAGAATCAAGTTCAATGAAGACTCGTTTTCAGACGCTTTAACTACTGTTCTATCTTTGAAAGTCCCTCAATCGGGAACCGATTCGTCATCGTCTTCGGCAATGAGTGATTATGATAGCGATGGCGAAGACTCCGTCGACAGCGACGACGATTGCTATCATTTCAATGATTCTGACATTATTGACACCAAAGAAGAAATGAAATCATATATGAAAGAAATGGATCAACAATTGTCTGAAACAACGGTCGGAAAGAGCTTTGAACAAACAGTCGGTGCGGACGACGAACACAACGGAGGGGATAACGAAGAATACAAACCAATTGACATCGATTTGAATGCTCTGAAGAATATATTGGAATCGTATAGCTGTGAGGCAGGAGTGGCCGGACCTACCACTGCTCTGTTCGCTACAATGGGTGTGAGATTACCCGACAATGTGGACGACCACTAATTGGTTGGATGTCTTCAATGGTTTTATTTGAAAACAAATGCCTTAATTAAAGTCTATTAAATTTATACAAAATTTTAAAAGTATTTCACATTTTTATCGCTATTTTAATGAATTCCATATTTTTGTTGTATTTGAATCAAAATCAATAAATATATCAATCGATGGAAAGTCGATCCGATTTAATGGTGGAGCGAATCCTCTTCTGTTCGAGTCTTCTAAAGGCAGCTCTTTCTCTGTTTTGTCTAATCTTCTCCAGAGTTTCAATCGATGGCTTAAACAATGGTTTTGAGGCTTCGGTGACATAACAGCGCAATTTGTCCATACAATCGGCCAAATTCAATGCCTGTCCTCTGGTCTTGTCTGACCTTATTATCCAAAAGCCGTCTTTATTTATATTGTTTTTATGCTTTCAAAACACAAACCAATTATTAGTTTATATTCAAAGACAAAATTATGTCAATTAATCACAAGCTTTTGAAGCCTTTCTTTCGTCTCGTTTGGGATCCAATCGGCAGAAGACAAGTGGAACTGAAGGGTCACTTTGGTGTTGGTGCTGTTCACGTGTTGACCTCCCGGTCCACTACTTCGACAACAAGTGATTTGCAGTTTATTGATAGGTATGTGACCACTGAAGACGTCCTCATTGGATGTCATCTTTTTCTGTCATTCATTCAAACTATAATCAAATCATTTGACAATCCATTCAAACCTTCATCGAAGAGATCTCTTCATTCGTATCCGAAGATGTGATTGACTTTGGGTACAAATTGTCCAAACTTTTGCCACTCTTAAAGACAGGCATTTTGTCGAAAGCATTGCTATTATGACGAAAATGTTGACTCAAATCGACATTAATTTTAATAAATCTCTTAATCATTAAACAAAACATTTTTTCTAAACATTAAATAAAATGTTTATTGAAATCAATGTTTGAAAACAATATCTTTTGTTTGACTCAAATCAATGACGTCTAGAAATGAACGAACATTTGATTGAAATTTACTTTTGATTGAATTTGTGATAACTTTTTAATTAAATTGAATACAAAACAATTATTAAAGAACCTTGATCACATCAATTTAGCATGAACACAATACAATATTGTCCTTGGTCATGTCCTTTTTATGAATCAATTGTATTCAAATTATATACAATTATTTCAAACTTTTTATCAAATAATTCTAAAAACAAAGTTTTTGTTAAGAATTCAATGTATAAATTAATGTCAAATCTCTGTCAAAAGATAAGACTTCTATCAATGACTGATATTTAATGTTTGTCTCAATTACTATAAAACTTATTTCAAATGAATTTTCAATATTTTACATAAATTTAATATAAAACTGAATTTGTCTTCACTTGAGATATAAATTGTTTTGTTATAATATTTGTCAAAACTTTTCATAATATGAAACAAATGTTTGATTTGGATATAATGTAGCAAAGAATCGAATGATGGATCAGATTGGATACAGGGGCTGCTCAGAGAGGACAGTGGTGTCACTGGTGTTGGAAGGGCTGAAAGGAGTGCGTAGACTGATCCGGAACATACCATATAATTATGGTAAGGCTTGTCTGTAGTCTATCATAACTGTACTCACATATGGATTGCCTTCAATGACGTCATTCGGGCTTTGATTGGCTTTTGGTGTGAATATTGAATAGTGTTTACAGTATTTAAAGTAAAAGTTAACTCAAAACCAATTCATAAAACAAAACCAAAACCAACGATAATATTAATAATAAACGTTTGAAACTTTGTTCGTTATATTCAAGGCTAAAGACCTTCAAATATCTCAATTTTTTCGTTGAATTGTGTTTTTTTGGGGACTTTTTGTATACAAATATTTGTCATTATTATTAAAAACAATGCATTTTTGTATGGAATGAACGAAAGGGTGTTTTATGTGAATTAATATCAAATCCAATTGTCTTGCAATGTATTGGTGTTCAGTGACCACAAAGATCACTGTTTTGGTGGCCATTGGACTGGGCTTTGCGTTGACATCGATTGTCTCATTTCTGTTCCTGCCATACATTATTGAAGACAATGTGAAACAAGTGAGAAATGAATCCATTTATGTCTTCACTTATATCTGATCCCAAATGTATTGTCAATAACAAGTCATACCTTTTAATGACATTTGATATGTTGTTGACTTCAAGGCTCTATAAATAGTTTGCATTGCTTTCAATCATTCGATAAACTCTTTAAACATTCAAAAAAAATATTATTTTTTTCCAAAATATTCTCTATTTTTTTATTCATAATATTTTTATATAACAAAAAATGATTTCCTGACCTCCAGTTCCCCATTTTAGGCCATTCAGTGAACAATGAGTTTTTGCATTTCATTCATTAGATTTGTTTTTGGTTTTATATAATTTTGAAAATAATTTTCAATAAAATGTCACAAAAATTATTAAAATTTTTCCAAAAGTGGTTTTAATGTTGATTTGGTTTATCTAATTTAAGGGGCTTTTAGTGTTTAACCATATGTTGGGAACAGATATCAATTGATATTCTTATCATTTTATGTGTTTTAAAACTAAATATGAATTTAATTAAACAAAACATTTCTAAGAATTTGTTGAAAAATAGGAACAAAATAAGTGTTAATATTTGTTATATGGTTTCAATTGACAGAAACTAATCCTTTCGCCCAATTCAATGACATTCAATGGATGGCAAAAGCCTTCGATTCCTATATATACAGAATTTTATTTATTTAATGTAACGAATTCTGAAGAAATTCTATCTCAACGACAGAAACCAATTCTGCAAGAATTGGGTATAAGTTTTGATTTGATGTTTGCATATAATATTTCACCACTGCTTATCTGCCCGTTCCTTAAGGCCCCTACACTTTCAGAGAATCAATTGAGAAGACGAACATAAGTTGGAATCACTCCAACGGAACCGTTCAATACAAACAGATCCGTCGCTGGCATTTCGTGTCCGAGAAGACAAAAGGCAGTTTAGACGACGAGGTCATCCACCTGAATGTGCCCCTCATTGTGAGTCGAATCCATATTTTGATTCAATTTATTTTCACAATTACTTTATGTCTCAATTCATGGCTTTATTGCCATTCCGTTTATTACTTCTCTTTGCCATTCATTTATCCAATGTTTGTATCTTCTATTCAATGATACCCTGAACTTCAGGGCCTGAAGAAGAGGTCAGTTAATAAATTAGAAAAGCCTACCCTTGAGAACAAAAATCTCAATTAGTTTATAATTGAAAATATTTTTATTTCATGATATTTATCATTTGTTGAATACTTTGAGCAAAAATAATGACTTTCTTTTCATTAGTTTCATTCAAATTATGATAATTTTTATGTAAGACTCGTAATAGTGATTAAAAAACAGGTTTCGATAAGATTTGAAAAAATAATTCAATTTTATCTAAAAATTCTTTCAAAGAATAATAATTCAATATTTTAATTAAATCTTATATTAATTTTGTTTTAATACGTTTTTCACAAATAATATTCAATACAGTATTTGAGTTATTTTTATGACAGATTTAATGCCGAGATCTCCTATTTCTGACAATTTGTTTCATTCATATAAAAAACTAAAAATGTTTTTCATTAAAAGTTTTAATTCAATGAAAAGTTTTTATAATTAGTAATAATTTATTTCTTATTTCACGAACTTTTCAATTGTTATTCGATATGAGTTTTGATCAAAAGAAGTGAAATTCAATTGAATTGCTTTGAAACAAATGATTCTCTGAATGTCTAATAGAGTGCCGGCAATAAGATTCGTCAAATGCAAAGTTCAGACAAAGTATTTCTTTACGAAGCCCTGAATGTCATAATAGAAGAGACAAAAAGTGTGATATTCAAGAAGAATACCATTCGTGAGCTTCTGTTTGATGGTTACGACGAGTTGCTCATGAGAACAGCCAAAGACATGTTTCCGGACACACCATTCACTCGGTTTGGGTGGTTTTATGCCAGAAATAACACCTCAACCGACGGTACGTTCAGAATGTTTACCGGAGAGAACGGTATCAATAGATTAGGTCTTTTGGACACTTGGAACAACCATAAGATTAACAATAAATGGTTTGGAAAACAATGCCAAAGAATTGATGGCATATCTGCCGGTGATTTTCAGCCACCCTTTAGAAGACCAAATCCAAAAAGTATTGATGTTTTTGTTGGAGATATTTGTCGACCGATAACTTTGGACTTCGCCGAAGAAGTTGACTTTAATGGCATTCAATGTAGCAGATATTGGGTCAACCCTTCCATCTTTGACTACACATTGCCTGAGAATAGGTGTTATTGTCATTCAAATAGGTTTGTCAACAACTCTCAGACACTTCCAAACAAATCTTTAACTATTATTTTGGTTCTTCACTTCTGTCTTCCCTTCCCTTCCCCTCCTGTTCTACCACCTAAACAGCTGTCCGGCCAATGGTGTTCTGAATGTGTCCACCTGTACAATGGGTTCTCCGACTGCCATATCTTTCCCTCATTTCTTATACGCTGATAACATTTATTCGGAATCAGTTGACGGATTGACTCCCAATCCAATCAAACATAACTTTTATATGGATTTCGAAAATGTAATTCATTTTCAAATATTTTATTCGTTCATAAAATCTAATTCAAAATAATGTTATTAAAGACATTAGGAGTTCCTGTGAATATCGCGGCCAGACTTCAGGTTAATATCGTATTTGAAGGAAACCCAAACCTAGACTTTGCCCGAAATATGACTCAAAGACCGATATATTGGCCACAGTTTTGGTTCAGTACAGTATGTGTCAAATGTTTATATATTTTATTCAATACAAAATCTTTTCCTTAAAAGACGGCAAAAATTGACGACAAAATGGTTATGAAATTGGATTTATTGCTGAACGGAATGCCATTTTACATCAATTTAATTTCATTTCTTTTTATAATAATTGCTTTTTTCATATTAATTTCTTCAGCCGTTTATGCATTTCGGAGCAAAAGAGTAAATATCTGTCATTCCTTTGGAACTGTTATCACTTTTTAGTGAGTTTTAGACAATCTTCAGATGAATAGAAAATTATGAAATAATGAATATTTGGTGAAATTTTCATTAAATTAAAGTCTGATCCATAATTGTTGACAATATATGCTTGGTCATTCAATTAGTCAACAATTTCATTATTTTCTATGATTTTTATAGACATTGAATGAGACTATTATTACATAACTTTAAAGTGAGATACCTTTCCGAAGGAATGACTTCTCAATGACTGTATGTGACATATAATTGATTTATGGATTGATTTGACAGACAATTCATGTCAACAAAAGACTTAAATACAAAGCCGTAGAAATGAATTCAACCAATATTTCAGTCAATTATTAATATTGAGCCAATTATGAGCTAATGTCGAAACTTGTCATTCATTTCATCACATCTGAAAAATGCGAACAATTTATGTGTGAAAAAAATCTCAAAAAATAACTTCAATTCTCAACAATATCTAAGAAAATATTGACCAAAACTTTTGCTCAAATTTTCTTAATTGACATCAAATTAGTGCCAAAAAACGAATCAATTTTACGTAAATTTTTAGATAACTTTCTATCGAGTGATTGAAATGAAATTTGTTTTCAATTTTGAATTTTTATAACATTTTATATTTAATTCTTTATTACTTTATTATAAATATTATAACAATTTATAGCAAAAAATGTATTTATAATTATATCAAAATATATACCGATTTTATAACTGTATATAAAAGTCGTTTCACATTATGTGTAAAATTAATAATAATATAATCATTGAAATAAAGTTTTATTCAATTCTTATGTGTCTATCAAATGCCTAAAGGGTTTGAGACATGAATTCAATGAATTTGTGTCCAATTGTGACAAAGAATGAGAGGATATCACCATTAATGACATGTCAATGCACTTCCTCTTCAGACAATTCACTCTTCAGTACATCAATTGAAGACCAATTAACATATCATTGGATCAATTGATTGCAACCAAAGAGTGTCACAAATGGACAATAGGTGTCAACACATGCTATAGTCAACAGCTTTTGAGCGCGTTTTTGACAAACACTAAGACTTGCATTGATTTTAGTAAACATTAATTGATTTTAAAGTTAATTGCTTTTAATAGTTATGAATAGCGGACAGACATTAGACGACATCCCAAGCATTCATTGGTATTATATTTATTTTAAATGCTATTTAATTATCCATTAATTGTTGTCTTTGAACAAAGGGTTGAGAAATACAGACCAAAACGTTTGGATGAATTGATATCTCATCAAAACATTGTCAATACCTGTGATTATCACATATTTTGACCATTGTTTCATTCACTCAAAGATAACACTAATGTCTTGTTATGTCTTAAGTGAACAAATTCGTGGCAGAGAATCGTTTGCCTCACCTGCTATTGTATGGTCCGCCCGGAACTGGTAAGACATCGACAATACTGGCCATCGCGAGACAACTCTATACTCAACAACAAATGGCTTCAATGGTTTTAGAGGTCTTTTCATGTCTTTTAATATCATTTTATAACAAATCTATGAAATTGTCTTTGAATTGTGCCAACAGTTGAACGCTTCCGACGACAGGGGCATTGATATAATAAGGGGTCCAATATTGAACTTCGCCTCAACGAAAGCCGTCTTCAAGAATGGCTTCAAATTGATAATTCTTGACGAATGCGATGCCATGACCAACGACGCCCAAAACGCCCTCCGAAGAAGTGATTCATTGAAACTCTTTGTATTGAAACAAACCTTTAATTGATTTGAATTTTATTCTCAAAAGTTATGGAAAAGTTTTCATTGAATACAAGATTTTGTTTAATTTGCAACTATTTGAACAAAATAATACCCGCTCTTCAGTCCCGTTGCACTCGATTCCGATTCGCACCCTTAAAGTCCTCTCAAATCATACCTCGCGTTGAATATGTCATTGAGAAGGAAAGGGTTGTCGCCACCGATGACGGCATCAAAGCCCTGATAGACTTATCTGAAGGAGATATGAGAAAAGTGTTGAATATATTGCAGAGCACTTCCGCTGCTTTCGATGTCGTCAATGAACTCAATGTCTATCTTTGTTGCGGACGTCCTCTAAAAGAAGACATCGAAAGAATTTTATCTCTTCTTCTAAAAGAAAAATTCAATAAAATTTATGAAAGTATGAGATCTTCAGACTTGAGATCAATTTTGATGTGAATTATTATTTTAGACATAATGCAAATGAAAAAAGACAAGGGTTTGGCTCTTCAGGACATTCTCTCCCAACTGTTCCCTTACGTCATTAGAGGTATTGACATAAAATTGTTTTAAATTATTTGTTTTCAAATAAATTGTTTTTTATATTATATTTTCAGTCGATTTTCCGACAGAAATAAAGATTGAAATTTTGGACAAAATGGCAAACATTGAGTAAATGATTGTTACAGTCGTTTCCACTCTTTAGTCGTCTCTTCACACACTAATCACTCGCACAAACCCATTGAATGCATTGCGCGAGTGATTATTGATAGGAAAGACGGGAATAACTGTAGAAAACGAATAGTTTGACCAAAATATTGAATATGATTTTTATCTTCAGATTTCAACTTTCTTCCGGAGGTTCTGAAAAACTACAGTTGAGTGCTCTTATCGGCGCCTTTCAATCGGCCAGAGATTTCTCCGCTAAAAATGAATAAAATTTTCAAAAACTTATTTCAAATAAATTTCTTAAAACAAAATATTTGTGACATTTTGTGACAATATTTCTATTTCGAGATCTCTTTCAAAGGGTTTATTGCCATAACTTTTGGTTTTGTGTTTTGAATGAAATGCAAACAAAAACACAATAATAAGTGAACTTTGTTTCAAAAATAATCGCTAAATGAATATAAATATGAAGTTAACGCCAGTTCTTAATCTTGTTTTTATCTAATGATAATCACATGAAAACAATTGTGAAAACAAAAATATCTCACAACTAATTGAAGAAAATGTGGCAAAAAATGCAAACATTTTGCTTTCATTTGATTTTAGTTTTGATTAAAAACTTTTAAAAACTTTAAAATTTGCTTTCAGTTTGTATTAGAATTTTATAAAAAGGTCATTTCGAATAGGAAAGGAAAGGGTCATAAATCATGAGTCATAGCTATAATCAAAGACAATAATGTAATCTGAAAATGATTTTACAGTATTAGAGACAATAACTAAATTGCATTCAATTTAGAGAAAGCATTGTTTCACGAGTTATTCATTGCATTCAAATAACATCTGTTTTTATATTTGAATTTATTTTTATAATTTGTTAACAAATTGTGCTTAAAATAATTGAAACAAAAGTGAGAATTTTATAAAATAAAATCATTTTTAACATTCATTTCAATTGATTTTTGTTTGACTTAAAGTGTAATCAATTGTCGGTTATCTGTTATAAAGCAAACAAAATCTCAACGATTTGTTTGAATTAATTATATATTTAAGGGTTTTATTGTGTGTTGGAGTTGTGGTGCGTTTGCGTCAACACAGCCTGTCTTGGAGTGGGAGAGGCCGGGGATGGCAGGGAATGGGAGAGTGAGTGGAGAACGATATGTATGTTAGAGTAGATGAGAATCGCGTGGATGGCGTTCAGTGATGTCTTTGCAGTCGATATAACCATAGATTCAATGCATAATTGTTTTATATTTTATAATGTTTTTTGTAATGAAAAACAATTATATTTTGAAGAAATTTGTTGAAAATGAATGTTAAAAATGATCTCAAAATGACTAAAATTATGTGAAATAAGTATTTTTATCGATAATTATTAGTATAGAGTGAAGAGGGTATGGAATACGAGGTTGAGTGCGATTCTGTGCACCCTTTGGATGCTAAGCACCCAATCGATAGCTCCTCTCTTTCACACAAAACCAACAAAACCAATGGATTATCAAATTCACGTCTAATCCCATTCTCTGTGATATTTATTAATATATTATTGCTTCAAATGATTACTTGTAAGCCATTAGGCAATGGATGGCTGAGTTCGTCGTCGACCCTAACCTCTGATGAGTTCATGTTTGCAATGGTATGAAAATTATTAAACATTTTTAATTTTATTGAAAAAATCTGTGAAAACATTGCAAAATATTTTGGATGTAATGAAAATAATTTATATTTTATTGAAATGAAATCATTTGAGTATAACTCATATAAAGCCATTGATTGCAGACATCCTATAATACAATGCAATCGTTGATCAGTTGAACACTTTTGACATAATTAGAGGAAATGTATACAAAATGAGGAAATGTTTTCATTTCTCTTTATGTCATACAATAAAATATATGAAAATTTGTTCAAATCAATCAATAGCCCAACTATTGATCACTGACCAAACATTGACCAAGGTAACATTGAAGTAGTTGCTGAGCAACACTTCTTTACAACTTATATTCTTGCGAACCAAACAATTATCTGTTGTTCAAATGTAATCTGTATTACAGTTAGGGTTCATTCAATTAGTACGTACACAGAATTGAAGAATGTTGACAATTCTTATCAATTCGTATGTTTCGCCCTAACCCTCCCTCAGCCTAAACATACTTTTATTCATACTCTCTCCACTTGACACCCTTAAGGGTGAATGCAATTTATAATTGCTGTTAAAACATCCAATACCTGCCATACCTACCATTCCTGCCATACCTTTTCTTCACATTAATCTTGTTTTTAACATATTATTGAATTTTAATCCGATTTTAATATATATTTTTAGACATATTTTGTTTCATTTTTAATAACATTTTATATATTTGTCATAAAATGAGTAATTTTTTTATCAATGATTTATTCTCTCTTCAAATGAATTTTGGTTTGAATCTCATGTCAAGAGTTTTGTGTAAATATAGCTCAAGTAGATTAAGAGATACTGAATGTCAAACGTTGTGTTAATTTGATTGTCCATTGAATCAATAGTACCATTGGATGACATAAGACATGGCATGACATAAGACATCACACATAATGTCATTACACTTTGTATGACTTATTCAGTTTTGACTCATTTTTGTGATATCTATTTATTTGAATAATTACTCAAATATTCATTAAATCAATACTTAATGCACTCAACAAAATGTAAGACAAAAGAGTTTATCCTCTATTAAAGTGATTAATGCTTTGAACAATAATATCCATTAATATTAATATCCTTTGAAATGATCTCTTTTTAATGATTTGTATTTCAATTGTCAATATATTCTGTTATATAACAATCAAAGCCATTGACTGAATGACACTCTCTATTCAATACCTTTTGTTTGAAAGCTTAAATCAAATGAATTGAGAAAACAATTGTCAACAAAATTATCAATAATTTATTAGTTTTATGATTCACTCAATAATATTAGAACTAGAATATAGTGAATAACCCTATATATCCTTGATCAATTGACAACTAATTTCACATTCTATATGAATCGTTCAATTATTGCAAAAATAAGGGTAGAAATCATTTTATTTTTATTCAAAATTATGAATTTCAACAAATAATTGATTCGTCTGTTCGTTGAACTGTGAGATGAAGTGTTGAAGAGAAATATTTCCAATGATTTCAAACAATTTGTTTGTTCTTATGTTTGAATAATTGCATAACAAATGGTTTTGTCGTATCACTGAATCGTCTCTATTTGACAACTGATGTCTGAAAGCATTTTATAATAATATGTGATATAATTCATATCTATTTTTATGATTCACAACAGCTTTCAAACTAAACAAATAAAATAATTTCAATACATCTGTAATAGACTTATAATTCATAAACATTTTTTTGTTGCGTTTTTTGAGACAATTGTCGAAAAAATTATTAAAATTTATAGAATATTTGTATTAATATTAATTGATTTGGTTCTGAAAAACAGGAATTCCTAACAAAGTTCGGATATTTACCGAAATCACACATAAATAGCATTAACTTAAGAAGTGAAGCACAACTAAAAGCCGCCATCTCTTCGATGCAGGCGTTCGCTAATATGGAACCGACGGGTCTGTTGAACAACCAGACCCTCAAACTAATGAAAGGCCGTCGATGTGGTGTACCAGACATTATAGCATCGAAAACACGATTTAAACGATATCTTATTCAGGGATCTAAATGGAAACGAACTAACCTAACCTGGAGGTCAGATAATTAATTATATTTAAACTCCAGTTCCCTTCCCTTTCCTCTCTTTCTTTGACTTTAGAATTACATTAACTAATAGAAACATAAGTTTATTGTCAGAAGAATTGATTTATTATGGATTTTATGGCAAAATTCAATTCATTTATTGCTTTCTTTATAATAAAAATAATATTTTTCATAAGAATTAGAGTCAATGAACCCCTGAATGACATAACCCTTCAAACAAATATCACTATAAATCATAAGTCCTGTAATTCGTTGTCAAACCATATTTTCAAACTTTGAACACTATTTTAGTAATAATTTTGAAAATTTATAATATTTTGAATTCTTTAATATATTTTGATTTTATGATAAAATTGATTGAAATGAATGTTAAAGAGATTTATGTTTAGAGAAGTTATTAATAATTGCTGTTATATGAAGTGTAATGAGAAACCAACGACAAGGCTATGAGACATACGCCCAGTGCACTCGAAACACAATACCTGGTGTTTGTGACTTTCCTTATTCTATTCACAACTCATTGATTGAAAAGATTTCAATATTTTCTTAATCACTATATTCTTGTCTCAAGCAAACAATGGGACAGTATATCACTCACTCGATTGGGTTGCGGTGTCTTCACCGAAACAGACATACCATCACAACCTCCTTGAGTGAGTGACATTCGTCTCCTCTGTTCATCGCTTTCATCGGATCTTCACAACATTTTTGCTTTATATAAATCGTTTCAATGAATTCAATACCAATTAGATCCCATGTCATCCCAACTCGACTCTCAATGTCTAATACTATTAAATGTTTAACAATTCGTTGAATGATATTTGAGGCGAAGTAGTGATGAATACTATATTTTGATGACAGTGTGAAGGACTGGACGGTTGGTATTGATTCTAATAATGTGATCAAACAATTCAAGAAAGCTTTCAAGATATGGTCAGACGTCTCGAAACTCACATTCACTGAGACTCGAAGACCCGACGCAGACATTGTCATATCGTTCCTTCGTGGCAATCATGGCGATGAGTACCCGTTCGATGGACCGGGAGGTATATTAGGTCATGCATTCTTTCCTGGCGAAGGCATCGGAGGGGACGCACACTTCGATGCCGACGAACAGTGGGATCAAAGAAAAGATAATTCAATTGATGATCAGAACCAATGGGAAGGTATTATAGAGTAATTTCACTACGAATTAGTGTTTTATAAAACCATATATTTCTTCGAACTGTGTTTTAGGGGTCAGTCTGTTCTCAGTGGCCGGTAATTCGTGTCAATTATTCCAAATATCTTATAATTTAAAAATTGGTTCAATATTTAGCGCATGAATTCGGCCATTCGTTGGGTTTATCCCATTCTTCAGTCGCCGATTCCTTGATGTTTCCATACTATCAGACAATAGATGATGACTTTAAGCTCCCATACGATGACTCGGTTGGTATACAACAACTTTATGGTATGTTTTCATTCATTAAGCCTTTCATACCATTTGTATTTCATATCATTTATAGGATCCCAAACTCCCAACAAATGGGCGCCGATCCCATTCCCTGCATATCCGGTCACAACACGTCCAAAACTAGGATCTCCTACCAAACCTATGAGGCCATCCATACCTAAAGTGTCCTCTGAATACCCAAACCCTTGTAATATAAGTATAGACGCAATCGCTTCCATACGAAGAAATATCTTTATATTCAAAACAAAGGTTTAAATTACTATTGAGTGGAAAGTTATCTCTAATTAGTTGTCGATTGGATTTGCAGTACTTTTGGTGGATAAAAGAAGACAAGATTCCAATGAGAGCTCAACCGTTGGAAGTATATAACTATTGGACTCAATTGCCCAAAAATATTGTCCAAATCGATGCCGTCTACGAAAGACCGTCGGATAAAAGGATTGCTTTCTTTATAGCAAAACAAATTTGGATTTTTAATAACCTCAATAAGTTAGAGCACGGATACCCTCAACCCCTGACTAGTATTGGTATTTAAAGCAATTATTTGCTTTCATTTCATTATATTTAATGTCAATATTTTTAAGGATTACCACCGAGTGTGGAACGGGTGGACGCGGTCATGGTTTGGGGCCATAACGCAAAGACCTATATATTCGTTGGTTCTCAGTATTGGAGGTTTGAAGAGAATGACAATAGAGTGGAATTGGATTATCCGAGAGATATATCTGTTTGGAAAGGGATTCCGTCCCCAATGGACGCCGCCTTTCAGTGGTTTATAGACAGTAAATGAGTGTAAACTGTATTTAATTTATGAATACTAACTGTTTTGCTAACTGTCCATTAGGTCAGACATACTTCTTCAAAGACCAGCAATTCTGGAAATTCGACGACAGAAAGATGAAAGTAAGCGAAGAATATCCTCAAAGAATACCTCAATTCTGGTTCCCGTCGTTGTGTAAAGACAGAGATGTGGAGAAAACGGTCGACTCTGGTATCAACTCTGGTATTAATTTAAGAGCTTTTCATACAATTAAAGTGCAATTGTATTTGCTTTTTATAAATATTCTTTTGTTTTACAATTTCTACATTTTTTGACATAATTTACACTTAATTTACACTTAATTTATAACAATATTTCAAATTGTTTTACATTTCATTAAATTAAATGCCATTAAATATAAGGCTTTGGTTTTATGTCACTCAATGCATGAGTTCATCGACAGACGGAATCAAAAGTGTGCGAAAAGGGGCACAAAAATTGGTACAAAACAGTAATTAATACAAATATGTAAAACTGCTTTCATTGTCAACAGTTGTGGTCAACGATTGGATGCAGTTATTCGTAATAATAGTCTTCATTATCTTCTAAAAAGTCATCGATTTCTTGAAGTGAAGTATTTTTAGTATTTATATAGAAATTACTATAATAGATATTGAGCTCCGGGTGGAATGGGTCTGATTTAACGGTGTGTATAACATGTTTAAAGCCATCAATGGCTATGTGTTCGCAACCATTCAATCGCAACAATGAAAGACATCTGCAGTTGAGAACCAATGGACTGACGCCGACTTCAGTGACATAATAGGATTCACTGATGTCTAAGTAATTCAATGAATTCATTGACGACAATCTTATGAGCGATTCGTCAGAAATCTGTTTGAAATTAATTTTTTTTAATAGAAACTCAATTCAAACGTCTTTACCATTGAATGAGAAACACATAGTCTTTGCAAATGTGGTAAATAATGAGGGATTTGAGTGATTGATATGTCGTTGACGTTATGGTTGAGCACAAGAAGCAGTTCTTTGAGTTTAACACACTTTGATATAATGGAAACAATCGATTCGTTATTAATGTCTTCAAATTTCGCTGAATTTTCAAATATTTCCAAATTTTCTAAGCATTTAATTAAAGAAAATCCAAAAATTCTTTCTAAAAATCATTTAAAAGAATTGAAATAATGTAATCATTTGTGGATATCGTAATCAAAGACCTAACCATTGGATGCATTAAATTGAGTGAAGTGTGAAATGCGAAGAGTTTTGAGATTTTTTAATTTAAAGCAAATTGTTTTCATTATTGAATGACTGATTGAAGAGAAACTCAAACAAATCATTTCACTTCTATTGGCGGCAATCAGTTCTTGAAATCCTTTTTCTCTGATCTAAAAAATCATTTAAATTATGAAAAATATATTCCATTAAAAAATAATTTCTTAAACCTTTGGACAGTTAGTTATGTCTAATGTCTGCAATTTTTCAGTCAATAGTCTAAAACAATTTCCATTAATTTTAGGATTGTTTTTGATCTGCAAATGTTGTAAATTTGGGGAACACTTCAAGAGCCACCAAAAGCCCCTTTCGCTCAAATTTTGGCTATCATTGAGAGAAATGCTCTGAAATTAAAAACAAATTTCATTTTCAATAAATTAATCGTATTTTAGGCAAAAATTCAATTACTTTAAGGTTATGACAATTCTCTCCCAAAACTCTTAGCCCGTAATCAGTTGTGATCCCGGAATCGAAAATTAATTTTTCCAGAAGTGGTGTCGAAACAGCTTTTGAGTTGAGTTTGGTTTACAGTAAATGGAAATTTAGTTATATTTAAATCACATATACTTTAGAAACAAATCATTTTTGCAAATAAAATCTAAAGAATTCTTTTAAAAAAGTAAAAGCGATTACAAATGATATAAAAATGAAGATTTTGTACCAATTATTTCCAGACCCTTCGAGTCGAGAGAGTTTGTCACTTGTTTTAAGTCAATGGACCGCAAATTCGGACACTTCTTCACAATCGAGAAAAGAGTAGATGTTTTCAAAACTAATTAATAGCAATGAAATCAATAAGATTTCAAACCATTAATACACAACAAAATACCCGGAGATCCAAAATCAAAGAAAGTGTCCGTAAATGAGAGGTGAGTCCGAGTGGACCAGAACTGTGTCATTAGATCTCGCCATCTCTTACATACTATTCCATTGTATTGAATGAAATGATCAAAATTGTCAAATAAAGGGACGGTTAGTACCGAACTCCATGAGTGTCAAGTCGAGCAAACTGTCCAACTGTGCGATTATATGAAGGATAACGTCATCGTCGAAGTCGTCAAAAGTGACTATCTTTTGGTTGGCTTTAATTGTGACAAAATGTGATAAATCACTCAATGAATGGCTATCTCTATATTCAAACTGAAGCTCTCGATTGCGATTCAGTTCTTGTACTTCTCTTTTCATTTGTTTACAGGCTTTGGGTTCAGATCTAAAGACTCGAAGTTGTCTTTTGTGGACAACATTCGAATGATGAGACAATTGAAATGAAATCAACATTCAATTCATTGACTTTAATACCGATTGTCTAAAATGAGTTCATTTTGTGATGCGTTTAAAACTGTTTGCGAATCAATAGGTCTTTGAAATGTTATAAAACCATATCTAAAGTTGTAATGAATTTTCATGTGTTAATAGGAATACGAAACGTACGAAATGATTAATATTGAATACGTGCCCCTTTGGGAGTCTGTTTACATGATCCCTAACTATACAGCAATTGTAAACTTTACCAAATTTTTTGAAAAATTTTGTTAATTCGGTTTCAGTGACCTATGAATAGAAAATATAGACGTGTTTTACAAATCATATTTAATTAATTACTTTTAAAAACATTTTTCAACAAAAAATGTTTGATTTCTGACTAGAGATTAGAGAAAGAAATGACAAGAATATTGTGTTAAGTATTAAACGATTATAACATGAGATATCACTATATATACAATCAATAGAGAATTTGAGTCCAATTCAGGCGTTGTGTATATTATGATCACATACTCTATAACTAATATTTCCCACAAAAAGACGTCTTTCGTTCAGATCTGAAGCATTTCTCTCGAATCGGTCGTTGTGTCCAAAATAGTGTTCACCAAAACCGGAACCGTTTGTATTCTCTTCTCCTTTGGTGTCTTCAATGACCGGTTCATCGATTATGGGAGACGTTATGTCCATCGGCTGCACATCAGACATACCGGTGTCGTGAAGACCAGATTGATTAAGACTGGAATCAGATCTCATTTGTTGGTCAGACGACTGTTCCGTTTGTTGCAAAGGAATGGACAAAAAGCCCCGATTTTTGCGCGGAGACGGAGTTCTGCAAAGTCTGTCTCTTAAGGCCTGTTCGGAGAACTGTTGGAACGACTCCCGATGTACGGGTGTGGCCACAGGTGTGGCCGGTAGTGATGACCGAAACACAGCACCGATGGGAAGGCCGGGCAAACAGATAGAGTTGAGGCCAAGAAAGGCATCCGAATGTAGTTTCTGCAGATGTCTGAAACGCGAGCCAAACATACTTGTGATGAATATCCCGGAACTACTTCTTCGCGTCTGATTCAACAACATCTTCGTCGTCGGTGTCATCCGAAGACTGTTTGGATGTGGTGTCAAACGACGGCTCAGGGATTGAGTAGAGTATGGCATCGATTGAGACGACTGTCCGACAAAACTATTGAAGCCATTGTTGGACGCATTCCTCGACGTCTCCGAACCATCACTTTCTGACTCCATCTCGACTTCCATTTCCGCCACTTTTGAGATAATCAGTCAATTAATTGAGATTTTAGTGACAATTGGTTTCAATCTTTGATTTTGGTCTCAATTGCAATGAATTTGAATTTAAGTAAATTTCAGATCATTTTTGAAAATATTTGACAATCATTTAAAACATTATTAAACAAAACATTAATTAAATATTACTTCAAATCAATTGATTGTAAATTAAATGAAATTTTAATGTCTTTTAATGTAATCAAAATCAATGAAAATCAAAACAAATATTAAAAGACTTTCAATGAAAACGTCATTCAATGCACTGTCGGATCATTGGGTCCACTGTTGGAGCCATTCATTAATAACGTGACAAAACTAAGTGATCCAAAGAATTGTTGTCGATTCTGACCACTCGTCCACCAAACGAATGACGAACTTCTTTCTTATGGATCACTTAATAAAGATTTGTCACAAAAAGGATTGTTCGACAAATTGATGCAAATCTCGAAAATACCACAATTGATGTCATCGTTATCGAAGACATCACTTCCAATACCACATAAAATGATTCACATTTTTGTTTAATAATTATTTTATATAAAGTTTTTAATAACTTATTAATGAATTTAAAATATTTTTATTAGTCATAAAATTTTATATAAAATAATATTTTTGTTTTCAATTAATTTATTGTCAAATGAATTGAAAAAACTTTGAAATGATATATAATTTTATAAGAATTATATTCAGAATAAATTTGTGCAAAACTTTGGAAATAGTTGTCAATTGAAATAATTTTTAAGACATATATAACTATCAAAAAATTGAGATCAAATGAATGGATGCATCAGAAGATGAAAGGACTCAACCATTTGAGGGCCAGTAATAAGTGCTAAAAGTGTTAACAAATGATTGAATGAACAAAATTATGATTAACTCTAACCTCAATGACAACACTCATTAGAACCAGTTGTACCTCATCTTCGATGCCAATGATTGTCGAAATTTGTTTGTTTTTTGCGATAAGAGCGGAGTTGACTATAATAGAGATATAGACGATGGCGTTAAGCACTTCCTCCCACTGCCCGATGTCTTGCACGGCGTGTCCGCCAAACGGTCTCTGATAGACCACACATATCTTGAAGGCATCGCTTCTTATCTCAATTATATTGTTAATGAGGGCACAGACGGCTGCCAGAGGAAAGGTAGACGAAAATATCATGACATAACCGAATTGAATGATCAGTTCCAAGTAGTCATCGAAAGTGCTGTCATATCTCAACATATTTGCCTCCAATTCCGTCGAAGATATTTCATTGGATTGTATTTTATGTAAAGATTTTGACAATTTGTACGATTCGACCAAAAACGGCAGAAGAGCTTCTTTGACGTTACCGATGACCTGACGGGTGATCAAAAGTGCCGCCAATTGTTCGCGAAGTTTATCCATATCTCCGATAATGAACGCAATGTAAAAGAGAGGCAAAAATGAATTTATGAATTGAAACTAAGTTTAGAATAAAGGAAAAAATCATTAAAATTCAAGTTTTTGTTTATGAATGCAGTCATCAATGCATACGAAAATCAATTTCAATATAAGATTGTTTTCGTGATTGGTTTCCAAGCGATAATTCTCTGGACATCAATGAAAACAGTTGTCATTACTTTAATAATAGATGGAATGGTCTAATAAGTCATACCCTTATTGTTGAGCCAAATGGCGATCTTATAATAAATTGGATCAAAAATTGACACTAAAATCGCTAAAACAATTTTAGGGATATAACTGCTCCAAAGGGGGTATCCCAACTCCTTGATGATGGTGTCGTCCCACCAGTTCTTCGAATGATTCAGAGAATTAAACTTTGATCTAATTATAGAAAATCATTGAATACCTGAAATTTGAAGACAGCTATCATTACAACGAAAATGAATAGAAGACTTAACCCAATGACAGGATATGTGACAAAACATTTAAATATTTTTCTTTCGATTTCAATGTTTCCCAAAGACTTGAAAATATTGTTTTCCCGAAACATAGGTCTAACCAAATGTCCATCGGATTCAAAATGAGTGGCTTTCCAGTTGAGAACCAGTCTTTCATTGGTATGTCTCCACTTTTGCAGGAATACTGTCGACCATATGATGTTTAGGACAGTGAAGGATAGTATCAGTATTTGGTCCAAAGGACAGTCGTTTTTAACATAATATGTAATAAAAACCCCTAAAATCGACGGAAATATTAGAGAAAATGTATAATAGCCTAAAAATGCAAAATATATCGCAATTTGATGTCCAAAGTATTGACAGATTTTGTCTAATGGTTGGAACGAGAAGAAGGCCGACACCCATCGGGTCCGTAATTCAGACAAATCACGTTCGTTGTGAAGAGGAAGGACTTGTTTAATGAGATTCAATGAAATTAATTTTGCAATAATTGCATCATTTTCTCTGAGTTTCAAACTTTTCAATTCGTTTTGACTGAACTGGGATTTGGAATCACTTGAAGAAAATCTCAAACTATTGAGAAAATGCAAAATAAGTGTTTGTTTTTGAAGACTTGTCAGACTTTGAGTCGTTTGGCACAAATCGTGTCCCAAATGTTTCGACTCTTTCGACAAATATTCTTCATTTGCTGTTATATAAAAAGCCTGTTCTTTGTTATGAGAATGAGGTTTGACTTCAATCGTAAGGTTCGGTAGTTTTTGGTTCAAAATTTGCAGCAAAGCGTCGATTATATGATAGCCATTGGGACTGACAGTCATAAGGACATCATATTTGAGATGTTCTTCACTCTGTCGGTGCCAAAAAAGAGCACCGGCTTCTTGAATGTCTTGTGTCTGCTTTTCAATGATATTCTTGATGTCAGTCTTAAGGGAACTTCGTTTTCGTAATTGATTTTCGTCATCGAAAGACATTTTTTTGAATCACTTTTTCATTAAAACTCATAAATTATAAAACGATGTCTTGTTTTGGATCAAAACAGACGGCAAATGATTTGCATGAAACAAAACACTTGGATGTCATCCAACTGTTTGCAAACACTCTTTGAGTCACAGAATATTCGTTTAACTTTTATCTAAAAATCGATTTTTTTACTCAAAAATGTCGTCAAAAAAATTGAAATTCTGTTCATGTGTTTGACATTTGATTTAATTATAAGAGAATAAAAAATAAAAGCATTTTATGAAAAAATATTTATTTAAACCAAATATAATTAAATAATTGAATGTTTAGTTAAAACTGTTTTTCAATATTTAGACATAAGTTATAAAAATCTCAATAAAATTATAATTAAATCATTTTTTGTGATAATTGAAAAAATTATTTAAAATAACTTTTTCATAAATTTTGAATTTTTCTAAAATAAAAAAAAGAATAATTGCTAAATTGACCCGTAAAATGACCAAGGGAAATATAAACAAAATCAGTTCTATTAGAAATATTGGTCATATCTAAAGATTTTAATGAAACCATTGCGACAAACCATAAACCAAACCAAACAGATCTCAAATAAAAAGTTTTTTTTATAAAGTTTTACGAATTGCTAATAAAATGCTTATTATATCTCGTGTTTGAACCGATTCAATGAATTGCATGTCTTTTGAATGCATTACTTCTCGTGTTTTCAACAATCAAACCCTTAATTCATTGTCTTCTGTAGTCCTGTAAAACCGTTCTTTCATTTCATATTTGCCATCAATTGTCCAAAAAATGAGTGTCGGATCCAAAAAAGATCGTCTTCTTCGAGATCTGGTGACAAAGACAAAGGTCATGTTCACAGTGAATGACTTCAATGTGGACAACGATAGGTATGAGAGCGGAGTCTTCACTATTGGGGCCAACAAATGGAAGATAGGTTTGTACACCAAATGGGAAGACGAAGAAGGGATCCAATGGTTTGGCATTGAATTGATTTTATGCAAATCGAGCGAAGACTTCCTTTTGGCCAAATTTGACTCTTATGTCATGGATTGCAACCATAATATGCAATGCAATGATATCGGAACCACTGATGAGTACAGTTTCAATACCCCAGATGCCAACGCCTGGGTCTATTACACCACCAAAAGGATGGACTTCATCGCCAACAAGAATATGTTGTTCCCCAACAATGTTCTTACAGTTGCCGTTGATATTGAGATCTACTCCAAAGTCAATGATTACAACAAAATTGGTTTCGATTGCAAGAAGTTTTTCAACGTCAAAGACATCAATGACTTTGTGGTAATCGTTGGCCAAAAGAAGTTTTACGTTTCGAAAGCAATACTGTGTTCGCAATCGGAGGAATTCCAGGCATTGTTTACTTCCAATTCTCAGAACAATCGCCTGGACATCGAAGACGCCGACGAAGAGGTTGTCGAAGAGTTCCTCAAATTTATATACTTCGGATATTCAGACCGTTTGGATCAGCTCAAAGACCAACTTTTGGGCATTTCATTCAAATACAAAGTCTTGGATTTGAAGACAATTTGCGAGAATTTAATGTATATTGAAATCAATCCGAAGAATGCCATCCAATATCTGAAGGCTTTTCACGAATACGATTGCAAAGCAATGAAAGACAAAACCATTGATTTTGTTGTCAACAATTGGACACAAATCAATGAGAAGTCAAGCGATGAATTATCATCACTGATGAAGAGCCACAAATTTGATCCAAAGGCTCACCTCCAAAATGAAGTGATCCACACATTGGCCCAAAGACTCGAATGTCAAGAACCAAAGAACATGACTGAGACTTGTCTCAAAAAATTCACTTATCGTTACTTCAAAGACATCACTAATTAGTGTCAGTCAGTCTTCACTCGAAGACTTGACTCAAGTCTTATGTATTGAAAAATCAAAATAAAAAATGATTTGAGAATTGAATTGTTTTTCACTTTTTTATTCAAAACATTTCGTCATTTAATTCAATTCATAACTAATAAGACAAATGACCAAAAATGTTGGCATTTGTGGATCAAGTCTTTGAGAGTTTATTAAAAATACAAAAAATTGTTTCACAAATGAGATAATCGTTTAGTTTTTGGTCTGAAATTAGGAAACAAATAAACAATAAATTACCGAAAATTATTGTAATTAAAAATATAATCATTGATTGCATTATGTGTTTGCAAACAGTTTGTTCAACTCGAGGATCAGGTGCTCGCGTTGGAAAGTGGTCTACAATTAAAAGAAAGTCATATTTGAAAGTTTGTACAAATAATGGCAAACAAACCTCTTCTCTGGTCTTAATATTCCTAATTTTGACGACTCCTTTGTTGAGCTCATCCTCACCTATGATGATAGCGAAAGGAATACCCCTTTCCTCACAGTATTGTATTTGAGTCAAAAGTCTGGCATTGGTTTTGGACGAATGTTCAGCCCTTATATTGGCGTCCCATAAGTCAACCAATAATTTCATTCTCTCTTCAGTCATATTCTTTCCAATGGATGCGATCAACACTTGTGTCGGATATACGACAGTCTCTTCCAATTGTTTCTCAATTATAGACAGAATGCGTTCAATGCCAATACTGACCCCAACACAAGGAACGTTCCATTTGGCCGTTTCCGCCAACATTCCCACCAAAGTGTCATAACGACCGCCGGCAGCAATGCTTCCGCACTCGACATCATCGTTGGTGAGCACTGTCTCATAGATGACACCCGTGTAATAGTCCAGACCTCTGGCCAAACTCAGGTCGAATCTCATAATATCCGTCAACTTATAAATATCGCAGAATTTAAACAACAGTTTCAATGATTCCAAGCCTTGTTTGGACTTCTTATTGGTTCCCAACTCTTCGCTCAGCATTCGTTCGACCAAATCGACCGAACCATTCAATTGAACGAATTCACCGATTCTGTCGGCGACCGATTCGGACAAACCCTTTTCATCGCACATCTCTTTCCTCACTTCATCCCAAGAGCACTGAATTCAATATTTATTATTTAAAAGACAAAACAATTTCAATATTAATAAACAAATCATAAATACTTTGTCGAGTTTGTCGATCGCCGAACAGATGGTCTTGAACTTATCTGAAGGAACGCCACAGACCTCGAACAGCCCGTCCAATACCTCTCTGTGATTGATCTGAATGTAAATCAAATGAAAAGACATTAAACTTTAATTAACCACAAATCGATTCAAACCTTTATAACAAATGATCCCATTTTTAGATCTCGAAGTATTTCGTATTGAATTCGAAGACATTCAACGTCTGAAATCATCGGATCCGAAGAACCGGCGATATCGAAGTCCTGTGAATAAGAGAATCGATTAAACATATGTTCACTAAATAAGTCAAAGACCAACGCATTGATAAAACTCTCTGAATCTTCCTTTAGCTATGGATGGATTGTCCCTGCGGTAGACCTTTGAAATCTGGTATCTCTTCATTGTTGTGATCTTGTTTTGAGCCAAATATCTGGCGAACGGAACCGTTAGATCATAACGAAGTGACAGCATTTCTCCGCCTAATAAATGATTGCAAATATGAGTGCAAAGCAAATCAAGAGCTGAAGAGCCGAATGACTGATACCCTGATCGGCCAAATCGTATATGAGTTTAGAGTCTTCGCCATACTTTCCGGTGAGGGTCTCCTTGAGCTCACACACGGGTGTATCGATTTGGACGGCGCCGTGTCTTTTGAAGCAGTCATTGATTGTCTGAAACACTCTTTCGCGAACAGCCATCTGTTTCGGCTCATTATCTCTCATCCCTTTAGCCGTCTTAAGAGTAAACTTTTTGCTCCCATCCCTACCAGCGCTCTCATCCGGCACTAGCTTTGCCTTCAATGATAAAAGTTTTGCCACTTCTTCGTTGATCTGAAGAAATTTGGAATAATATTAAGAAAAATATTTATTAAAAAAATAATTTTAAAAAATTGAATTCAATTAAAAGTTGTGTTTATTTTGAAATAATTAAAACTATTAAAAAATAGACAAAATTTTGAATTGAATTCAACATTAAATACCTTTTTATTACAATTATTAAGAAATAATAATTTATTTAAAACTTTATTTGATTTAAATGCCGTCAAAACAGTTGAAGACATCATTGGATCAAATGATGGATTCAATGATTGATTACCTTTTGTTTGTCGGCTTTGTTTGTCTTAAGACTGCGGACTAAATCACCCTGAATGCGGATCTGGTCTTCAATTGATGGCAGACTTGCATTCAAATCGCCGTTCATTTTATTACTTGGACTCAAATGGTGTCAAATGTCTGCAAATTGTCTTATAATTGAAAACACAATTAAATCAATAAAACATATGATTCAAAACACGTCAATCATATGGAAAGGTATGTCACAGGTATAGTACATGTGCTTTCATTTCATAGATTACTAATCAATCAAAAATATTATTAAAAATATTAATTGATTGATAAAAGGGTTTAAATGTGATAATCAATGACAAAATGAATGGCAAAATGACTTACATTTGAATTGATTGTGATTTAAATGTCGTTGAAATCAATGTTAAACTAATTAATAAACACTCAATGAATGCATTACTCAATGCCTTGAGCTATGGATCGTCTCTTAATTGCATTGATTTGTTTGAAAAGTTTTTTTTTGTATTTCATATAAGATATGAAAAATTTGTAAAATAAATTTAATTGTAATTATGTTTTAAAATCATTAAAATTTATTTAAAATATTCAAAACAATCAAAATATTTAAGTTTAAAAACAAATAAATTGAAAAATTATATAAAATATAATTAAAATGACAATCTATTGACGGATCTGATTGTCTCCGGTTCCAAATCAAGAAGATATCTGGGGAAGAGTGAGGTCTGACCACCAGATAGAGCACAGTCTTTATCTTCAATCGCGAACAGTTTTGGCCATCTCTTCGACGAGTCCGAAGGCATGTTCATTATGCGTTGTCTGGCCTCAAACAACTGGTGAACATGTCTTTCCTGTGACTTAATCACTATTGACTTGACATCACTTCTGAGCTTCGATTTAATCATAATTGAGATCAATTGGTTTGACATTAAAGAAGTAAAAAGTTTTCCATCGATTTCTTGGTCAGGCTTTAGATCAAAGATCAGAACAGCCGGCAAATACTCCATGAGTTCGACCCATGCCATGAAACCGGAATCTATTCCTCTGCCTCTTATAGTGACAGTTGTTTTTTGAGGTAGACTTTGACTGAACGAATCGAAAGTCATTTCTGGAAAAGAAACGACAGCACCGGTATGTTCTTCGATGGCCTTGACATTGCAATTGTTTTTGCCGGTGACGTACGAGTGGTGTTGAGCCGCGATCTCAAGACTAATGGTTGTCAACATATTGTTGAATCCAATGGAAGAGTGATTCATATCCTGATAGAGATTGCGAACAACGTCTTTGACGTCTTGAAACCGCATTCGGGATCCCCTCACCATAACTATGGCCAGACATTTATCCGACACCGGAAGGTCTGGCAGTCGGAAAGTTATGAAAACGGTATACCTTTTCTGGTAGAACTGAACTTTCGGGTTATAGGCATTGAATAAATCAATGTTCGATGAATTGACCGGTGCTTCAAATGAGACAGTGATGGGCAGGTATTGCCTGATCATCTGTCTGGCCTGTTCCACTTCATCGATGGAAGTGCCGGCGATTGTCACCTGATTTGACTTCTCAACACAATTGGTTCGATTGCCGTCTGGGAAGTGGATGTGACACTGTGTCGAATCCATTATCGATTGGATCCGTTTTCCAGCCTTTCCAATGACATGCGAGTGGTCGGAATGGGAGACGTCTACCTTTAAAGTGATCCTATCCTTATGTGGCGCCAATTTCTCCATAATAAGACTTTTCGCGTTATGGATCTCAAGGGGCAATCCGATGATTCGAACTTCAGGGTCCTTTTTGGCTATCAAATGAAGCTTTTCTTTGAGCGGGTATGAAATGATTGCACCGCTTTGGGTCGAAATGCCCACAAAGAAGTCTTCAGCGGATGGAGAGCTATCGTCGGCGTTCAGCATCTGTTCCAAAAGCTTTCGGTTCACTTTGACTCTTATGTCCACCAGAAATGTCTCTGTTGTTTCGTTCGTCGAAAAAGTGTTTAAGAAATCACACATTTTTGATATAAAACTAATAAAAGTTAAAACTTATTGAAATAAAATGTGAAAATAATGTCAATCCGTCAATGGATTTGATCACAAATGAGCAGAACTTCAGATTTCACTCTCTTTTATACCGATACAAAAAGTTTACGAAAGTTTAAAATATGAAATCAACTCAAACTTAAGAGTTGGTGTTGGAGTCGTCTCACAGGTGTTGAATGTTATTATTTTTCACCCTTTATTCAACCTTTCGATGCATTTTTTATCAGATTATAGTAAAGGTCTTAATTTATTACAAAAAACGATTAAAACTTTAAATAAATTTATTATTGATTGAAAAAAAGCAATAATTTTGTCATTTAATGGAAAAACTGATTCATAAGTAAAATAGTAATGAAGTCATCAATAGTTGAGACCAAAAGACGTCTAGAAATGCATTCATAGTTAAACCACTAAAACATTGTCCACAAACATGTCATTACAAGTCATCACTCAATTCCAATCAATGACATCCGATGTCACTCTTCGACGCCTTTGGTTGAGACAAAACTACATTCACTTCCTCTTCTTCGACATCGAATTGTTAGCCATATTTGGATTAATTGTATTGTTTTGATGGACTCTAAGACTAATGCGATTCATATAATATAATCCAATCAATGAGAAGATCAAACTAAAGACAAGACAATGAGAGGGATGACAATGACTAGCAATGGTCATACCAGGTAGTGATGGCCACCCTATGCACGAACCCGGACACAAACATCGCGACCACCAAACTTATGATCACTAAAATCAATACAAATCATATGATATGTCATTCAATCACTTGTTCAGGTCTTGAGACAATTGGATCCAATGAGTGATACCTTCAGTGAGTTTGCTTTGGAATTGTTTGCCGAATAAAGTCATCTCAAGATTACTGATTGCGGTCAGAATGAAGAGGAATACCATTGAACCCAAATAGCCGGCGAAGATAGTCATGGACTGAGAAGACGACAGCAATTGTCTGTACATTTGCATCACTGCTATCAATACTGTGGTCAATGTCATCGACAGTATGAACGACACGCTATTCGATGCCACTGAAGATGTGATCATTTTGTCAGACAATTAGTGGTCAATTGATTTGATTTATGTTTACATTCATTACTTACCCATTGTTTAGGGGTTTGATTGAAAGGAGACAAAAAGGGGACAAAAACAAAGACCAAATGATATATGTTTTACAGATTTTAATGAATGAAAAGTTTATTAAATTTTTTAATAAAAAGTTAATTCAAATTAAAGTAATTTTTTTGAAGAGTTGGAGATTATGTCAAATAAGACGTTATTTATGTTTATATCAATTGTCAATAAAAATTATATTATTTTTAATTTATTAAATAATATTTAAATCCAAATCAATTTAAATAAAAAGATTTAATTATTGATAAAAAATTTATAAAAGATTTTTATTTTAATTATTATAATTGGACTAAAAATAATTTAATATCAAATTAATGCATGTTTTGGACGTAATTTATGTGAAGAGTTTGTGAACCAAAACATGTTTTCATATCCTTTTCCTCTCAACTCGTGTTGTGAAGAGTTTTGCCATTAATTGATTTGTATTGAAATAATGGTAAAAACAATTGATTTGAAGATAATTGAAATAATAGTGATTTGTTTCAGACATCTAAGCGTCGAAACAATGGTAGGGCCAAACATGGGAGGGGACACGTGAAGGCTGTCCGCTGTACCAACTGTGCCCGTTGTGTACCTAAAGACAAGGCCATCAAGAAGTTTGTCGTCCGTAATATCGTTGAGGCGGCGGCTGTTCGGGACATATCCGAGGCCTCGGTCTATGAGTGTATGCTTTAATTGACTTTAAGGGGCATTTGATTGCATTTACCGATGATTTTGTCCCCTTAACAGCCTATCCATTGCCCAAATTGTATGCAAAACTGCATTATTGTGTCTCATGTGCTATCCATTCAAAGATAGTCCGCAACCGAAGCAAAGAGGACCGTAAGATCCGAACCCCTCCCCCGAGGTTCCAAAAGCCCGGCCAATCGGACGCCAACGCCAGAAATGCCGCAAATATGGCCAGAAATGTCCCGAAGTAGACATGGATTGCATTTGTCATTAATTAACAATAAAAGGATTTTTTGATTCAAAATAATCTATAATTTTATTATTTTTTGGCTTTTTTGTCATAACTAAAGCCATTGTTTTGTTGTGTTTGCAGTCATTCAATGGTTTTATTGTCAACTCTTCTAACGATTGCATTCATTTGACGTCAAATCAATAGTTGAGTTCATTTGTAATAACGATTATATGGACTTATATTGACTTTTAGTGCAATTGTAAACACAATTCAATTATATTTAAACTCTTTAATGATATGTGAAAAACATGAATAAGTGATACAGACATTGAGTATAGAGATTGACCTGAGCATTGACCTGAACATTGACCAAGGGCATACTGTATGTATAGACGTGACTATAGATAAAAGCTCTGAATTAAAGGCATATTTGAAAACATTTTATAATAATTCATATAATATAATATAATTAATATTAAAACTTAAGCACAAAAAAGAGTTGTGTTTAAAGACAAACATTTAATACAAAAAAGAGAAACAAATTTCTCTCAAAAAGTGCTATTTTTGTCGTTTTTGTTCACTTTTTTTGAGTTTCACCACTTTTTTGGGTCTTTTGGTTTTGGGTTTTTCTGTAGTGTTTGACTCGTTGTCACTTTTGTCGGTATGTTTGACAGACTTTTTAGAGTCCATTCCGTGCATCATTCCATCCATGCCATCCATTCCCATCATACCTATGCTTGAATGCATATCCATTCCTCCCATATCGAAGCTTTGCATACTGTCCATACCCGACATTCCCATCATGCCACCCATAGACCCCATGCCTTCCATTTTCATTGGCATTTTCATGTTAAAGATAATGGGTTGTGGTTTTTGCATCACTGGCACCGGCACGTACTCCTTGACCGGGTAGGGAACCATTTGAACTTTCTCCTTCTTTTTCATGGGCTGACATGTCCCTGGCACTATCAAGCTTATTATGGACAGTTAGGATCGTTAAGATTAATAGTTTCATATAAGCACTTACATGTCCTTTCCTCGTTTGCCACCGTCTTTGATCATACCCGGAGGACAACCATTTTGTCCGCCGAACAAAAGACTAAATATTTATTTAATAAAAATTTCAATTAATATTAATAATAATATAAGCATTGAATGCACTCACAGATCGCCCCCATATTTTCGGCTCCTTTTCTTATTATTCTGTATGAGAACAACACCCCCTCCACCCCCTCCATCACTGGCAAAGGCTTTCATGGATTTATTTTTAAGTCATTAGATTTGAATAACAAATAAAACATTTAATAAATACCGAAATCCATGACAAATAGCAATGAAATCAATAATACAAAGCATTTCAATATAAAAGTCATTTTGTGATCACTTTTATTAATCAATGAATATTTCGTTCGTTATTACAAAACATGTAATTCTTTGCCCAAAAAGTTTATGTCAAATGAATGGACTTATTATAAGACAATATTTTACTTTTATACTCAAAATACTTAACGAACAAAGTTTTAAAAAAGCTTTTATAACGTGTAAAATATATACCAAATTAGATTAAAGCCAATAATATTTTTGTTAATGTTTTTCATAATTATTAGTAATAAACAAAAAAATGCAAAACTAATTGAGAGTAAAAATAAAAGAGTTTTTTTTTAGTGAAAGTCTTATTGTTTTTAATTTTAATGAGTTTATTGAAAAAGTCCTAAAATATATTCATTAGGTTTTGAACATAATTTTGAGACTAAAACAAGCGTTAAATGAAATGATGTGAAACTCTTATGTAATATTATTCGCATTCATGAAGAATTGTAACTAATTTTTGCTATCTTTCAATGATTTCAATAATTATTATAATTCGAAATAAAGTCTCTTTAACTCTAAACTCATTTACACTAAAACTTCAATTATTTTTAAATTAAGATTAAATTTTTAAAAATTCATAAATATTTAAATTTGAATTTTTCTGAACTTTTTAAGTAAAACATAATTCAATTTAAAGAACAAAAATATTATTAATTGATTTTAAAGCAAATATATTATAGAAACGAATGAATAACTTCATGATTATCGCCATTTCCAGTGTTAGGAACGCCTTAACCAAAAAATATTATTTTACTTTTAATCCATTTTTCTTCGCTTTTATTTGCAATTGATTTTGACTTTCTTTCGATTCTTCTTTATCTTTGTCTAAATGTGTCACCGATTTCTTACTGTCCATCATTGACATCATCGACATATCCATTAAACCCATATTCATTTGAGAGTCCATTCCTCTCATGTCTACTGAACTCATATGTGAACCCATTCCTCCAATGTCCAGTGGACTCATATAAGAGTCCATTCCTCTCATGTCCACTGAACTCATATGAGAACCCATTCCTTCCATGTCTACTGAACTCATATGTTGCATACTGTCCATTCCACCCATACCATGATCCGCCATTCCTCCCATAGCACTCATACTCATTTTCATGGGCATCATAGGAATGGGTTCTCTTATTTTGATTATAATTGGCTGAGGCATAGGTGGTGGGGGTCGTGGCATCACTGGGTAAGGCATTGGTAGAATTTTTACATTTGTCACCACTTTTTTCTTTGGTTGACAACTGCCCGGAACTACAAGACTGGGACATAAATTTGGGTTATATTTCATTCAACAAAATATTTAATACAATTATTACTCACATATTTCTCCCCTTTTTGGGTCCTTCTTTGATCAATCCGGGAGGACAGCCATCGCCTCCGCCAAACAATAGCCTCGAAGGAAATTAAGAGATATTTTTGTTGAAAATATTTACTAAACATTAATCTCATACAAATCATTATTCCTATGTCGTGAGGGCTTATTACTTGTTATCAGCACAACACCCCCACCCCCACCCCCTCCGCCTCCGCTTCTTTTTTCGGCCGAAAGTGCTATAAATAATAATCCAATTAATTGTTCACAAAATTTATTATTTTATTATATGAAATAATACCGAAATCTATGATTGATATGAATATTATTAAACAAAATAATACAAACAAATTTGAAATAATTTTCATTGTTTTAAAATTTATTTTAAAAATTATTTATTTTAATACAAAATATTTAAACAATTATTCAATAGTGATATTTTGAATGCAATTCTTATCCAAGACTTTATAGTGACTACTATTCATACAAATATCAATACAATGTTTATATACAAATATTAACACAATTTTATTATTCTTTATTCTAAAAATTAATTAAAAAATAAGAATTTATTGAATATTTTAATAATAGCGAAAGTTTTCAAAACTAATGATTCGTAAAAAATTATTTACTCTTTTAGGCAAAGGATTCAAAATATAAACTAAAAATTAATGTATTTTTTCTCACTTAAAAGTCTCAAAAGAATGACTTTAAGTCATCTTAATTATTATTTGACAAAAATAGTATTTTTAAATCAATTAGACATTGATTGAAATATTTATAATAGTCTTAAATATAGATATTTGTTAAATATATTTATTTAATGCTTTTTATTGTTAGTGAAGAAATTGTTTTTATTTTCAATCTATTGATATATTTTTAAATATGTTTAAAACTAAATCAAAATTTAATAAATTTAATAAATTTTGATTTATATTATATTTAGTTCAATAATTGACATAAAATATCTGTTGAAAAATGTTGTTTTAAATGACAATTTTTATAGTGTTTTTTGCATATCATTTAAATTTTCATTTGTTATAAATTCTATTATAATATGAAATATGTATTTCATTATTATATAAAACGATTTTTATTTCAATGAAGTAAACAATTATTTTTAGAGTTGAAATAAATTAAACCTATTATTATGTGAACCGTTGTCTCGAAACTAATTTTTTATGGCTTTTTATCATAATATATCAATCATTAAAATAATGTATAATTGGATTGAATTTATGAAAATAATATTCATTTCTCTTTTCTCTTCCGTAATAACTATTTCTAATCGTAATTATATTTTATTAAAATTAATAATTATTTCTAATACACAAAAAGTTCACATAAGAAACACATATTCGCATTTGAAACCACTTTCTAATGTGTTTAGAAATTAATCAATCATTTAATAGTCATTGAAAATCAATTAAAACATTTATCAACAAAGCAATGATTGTAATGAAAAATGAAATTCAATTTTTTTTTGTTAATTTATTCGTAAATATATTTAATTGTTTAATATTTTTGAAATGAAATATTGGGTTAAATTATATTTATTTCATTGATTTATGTAATGTTTTCTTATTCTTAATACCATTGCAATAGGTTTACAATAATTATTAAAAATAGTTAAAATTATTAATTATTTTCAATCAATTTTCAATCAAATATAATCTTAATTATTATAAACATTTGTTTCAATATTTTATTGATTTTCAAAAATATTTGAATTATTTTAAAACTATTTATTTTTTGGAACTATATTCATAGAATCCCTGTCCACTCTTGCGACCCAACCGACCCTCGGCTACCATTTTATCGACTAAATCAGAATGAGATACAATTGATTGGAAAAGGGGGTCATTCCTGGCCAGCCATGACTCCACCACATATCTATTGGTGTCAATGCCTGTCACATCCATCAGTTCGAAGGGCCCCATGGGATACCCGGCCCCCAATTTCATGGCTGAATCGATGTCTGTGAGGGAGGCGTCGCCCCTCTCAAGCATTTTGACTGCTTGTGATAAGTAAGGGACAAGTAGTCTATTAACTATAAACCCTGGCGTGTCTTTGCATAACACACCAACTTTTCCGACATCTTCGACGAATTGCTTCAATGTCTCCACGGTTTGAGGGCTAGTATTCACTGTTCTTATGATCTCAACCAATTTCATAAGAGGAACCGGATTGAAGAAGTGAAGTCCTCCATACCTGTCCTTTATGTCCACATTTATGCCGATCTCATCGCAAGACAGCGAAGAAGTGTTGGTCACAAAGATTACCGAATCGTTATCTTTGAATTGTTGACAAAGATCTGCGAATAGTCTTTGCTTTGTCTCCAATACTTCTGGAATCGCTTCGACAATCAACAGATTATTGTCTGAAATTGTGTTCATTTGTTGAGAGAATTGAATTTTATTCAAAGTTTTGTCAACGCTTTCAATGTTTATCCGCTTTTTTGTGTGAAGTTTTGTAAGACTTTCTTCGATAGTCTTTCGCGAAACGTCTAATTGTTTTTGGTTTACGTCTTGTAATATAATTGAATTGAATTTAGCCGATGAGGCACAGGCCTGGGCTATGCCTGACCCCATTAGCCCAGAGCCTATTATTAGAACATTCTCAATGCGTTTTACTGGAGCACTGGTAGAAAAGTTATGTTTTAACACACTATGGCTTAAAGTTGTTCTCAATTTTGATAAAAACATTTTATTGAGTATTAATTGATTATTAAATGAGATTTTATGTAAAAAATGAGTTAATATTTGTATTATTTTTGTTTAAATTATACAAAACTCAGACATGTTTTCTCTGTTAATGACGTTTGTTATCAATTTATTTGCAAACCTGAAAACAAAGTTTTATTATACCCATAATAACTCTATAGCTGTTCAAAGTCTATACCAAAAACACTGTTAGATTGAATTCAATGTCAAGACGTTGTCCGCTATTATTGAATGCAATTTAGTTTTGAATTATTTGTGTTCAATGTTTTTGTAAATATATTCCTGAGATTTGATTTGAATTTCAATAATTTAATTAAAGTTTTTGTTTTAATATTTATTTTATTTAAAACAAAATTCATTGGAAATGATATGAAAATGTTTATTACTCTACTTGAGAACAACAGCCCCTAAGGGGTTCAAAAGGAGGGTTAAAACACTTTTATAATAAATATCCAAAAATAATCTGAAATTAATATCAATATTATTTATAATAAATTGTTTTCAAAACAATCAATTCATTGACATTCAAATAGGAAAGTCAATTGTTGTTGAGTTCTAATAATAGCCATTCAGTCCCTCCTAAACCCCTTTGGAAACAAAGTCAATAGATTTCACTTAACATTATTTTTATTATTTTATTCATTAGTTATCAAAAATCTTATGAATATTAATGAACTCGTGTTTGAAATGAATGTATAAAAAAATATTTTGCATTCATTTTATCAAAAAGTATTTAATTTTATTGAATTCTTATCAAAAAGTATATCAAAAGCAAAATAAATCATTGAAAACAATAATATAAATTGTGATTATATTCAAACTTACCTTCAATTCTAACCAACTTTAGGGCAAAAACTTTTTATTCATAGAAAACGCCGTTAGAAATAAGAGTGAAATTTTGGTATTAAATGTCAATGAAATCCTCGAAAAAATTAAAGATTTTATTGTTATTATATTTTGTCAAATAATTAGCTCATTATATATTGATTTATTTGAGACACATCACAAACACAATTAAATATCACAAATATTTATCAATAGTTATCAAGGATTTGTTCACTTCTATTAAACTATTTTTTCGACTTTTTCATAGCTTTTGATTTCATTTTCAAGGCTTTGAAATTAAATCAAATTTAGTATAAAAAGTATCGAAAGATTTGATTTAAATATCAATTGATTGAAAATTGTTTTAAACCAAAGTTTTCTCACATTTTAAACAATGAATTTTTTGGTAAAGATTTTCTTTGATTATAAATGTCTTTAAAAGTGTTTAAGAATTTATTTTAAAAATATTTTCAGATCGTTTTGACAGTTGTTGCGTCGACCGCATTGGCAGTTCCTCACGACTACAATTATGGTCCGGCCATCTATGGAAAGTCATACGCCGAGCCCACAGTCTATGCACACTCGGCTCCAGTGCTCACAAAAGGATATGCCGAACCGGTAGTAACCAAAGCATATGGTCCTATTGTGTCCAAACCCTATGGAGCGCCGTATGGCGAACCAGAATATGCTAATCATGGCCATAGTTATCAATACTTCGTCAAACACGACTCCCCTGCAGTTTACGGTAAATCTTATGCCGAACCAGCAGTTTATGCCAAACAATATGCCGCCCCATTCTATGGCAAATCTTATGCCGAACCTGCCGTTTATGCCAATCAATATGCGGCCCCAATCTATGGCAAGTCATATGCCGAGCCCACTGTCGTCGCTCATTCAGCACCGGTATTTACCAAATCATATGCCGCTCCATTCTATGGCAGATCTTATGCCGAACCTTCCGTTTATGCCAAATCATATGCCGCCCCAATCTATGGCAAATCATATGCTGAGCCCACAGTGTTCTCACACTCGGCTCCAGTGCTGACCAAATCATATGCCGCACCAATAGCTGAACCTGTATTCACTAAGTCAGTGGTCAATGACTATGGTTTGAACTACGGCTTCGGAAAAGCCTATTAAGAAATCAAATTAATGTTTTTTATATATTTTTTTGAATATGTTTTGTGATTTTTAATGCATTTTTACTTTTTATATAACATAATTGATATACAAATTTTGATGTGATTTATAAATACGTTTTATTCGACAATTTATTCAAAATAAATATTTTCAAATTAAAAATGATTTTATTGTTTATTATTAATAATTAAATGAAAATTTCTTTGCATTTCAATGTTTGACGAAATAAAGGAAATAGTTATAAAATTTGATAAACTTTTGAATTCATTAAACACTTATTGAAATATCGTTAAAAATAATTATTATTTCATTAATGATTGAATCAATAATTGAATTAATTATTGCCGAAGTCAGGCACTGGTGGTCTATTTGGGGTACGGGTTGCAAATGCTAGTGCACGGGTAGCTGGGCTTGCAGTCCAGATATGATTCACAGCGGGATGTAATGGAACGTCTGGTCACACCAGCCCAACACCATTCGTCTGACCGACCGAATCGATAACATCTTGACCAACACCGGCGTCTATAGCAGCCATAGCTGACCGGCCACTGCTCTGGTATCGAACCGCGATTAGGGATATTATTATTATTATTCTGACTGATAGCCAGTCCTACAAATGAGACCAAAAGTAAAATAACAATCAATTTATAATTCATTTCTTTCTTCAGTTTTATAACAAATTTTTGTCAAATGAATGAATTGTTTAACAATTGATTGAAATATGTTTTTCATTGGAAATGTATTTTCTTTTATACCTATTTTATTGTTAATTTTGTTATAGTCAGAGGATGTCTATTAACACATATATTTGTTTACCACTTTTTTAGGCAATTGTATTAACGACCTGTTGATGGAAAGGGATGTTCTGTCAGAGTTTACTCACCTATTGATTTAATTACAGATTTTCGTAAAATATTTTTTGTTATCAATCCATCAATAGGTCAGTCAAACAATAGGTATGTTATTTCGATTGACGAAAAACTTTCTAAAATTCAATGTTTGACAAAAATATCAATTTATTGATAAATATTAAGAAGTTATGCATTAAGTGTCGAAACTTCAGAGACAGTCTATCAGTGATTGAAACAATTGTTCAATACATGAAAACATGATTTGATTTGAAGACATGACAACTCTTTTCAAAGATTATCATTTGATTTGAGTATTAGCAAAAGAATCGGTTTCTATGAATTCATTCATTCATTGGACGGTTATGTTATATATTAATAATATAACTTTCCTTTCACTGTATCGCTTATACACCGGTGAGTTTGACAACATTTATGTGAAGGTTAATGAAGAATAAAATAGTATTATTTGTATTAAAATATCAATTATTTCTATTTGATTAGAGATGTCTTTTATATGACTCGATGTAATGAATTTTTATTCAATTATTGTTTGAAATAAAATGAAATATTACTACAAATAATGAATATTTTTGATTCAATCAAACCTTGATTCAAATTTTTGATTCAAAAATCGTTCATAAAAAAGATGAAAATGAAATAATGTTTATATTCAGTGAGATTTTGTCTGAACTAAAAACATTTGAATTTTATTTTTGATATATTTAAGAAAATAAAAAAAAACAATTTTTTAAGTGAAAATTAAGTGTTATATTATTTATAAAATAAATTGAATTCATTTATGTTATAACAATCAGTTGATGTCTATATAAAGCAAAGAGAACCGCAATTCCACTTTGGATTGCAATCAAACTTTTCATTGCATGAAATCCATTGGTTTGTCAGTTGATTACCCATTGTATTCCAACACCACTCGTTGTTCAGGCCTAAGAATGAGCACCGGGACCAACAGTAACCTCGGTGACAGCCATACGCGCCGGCATCTGGTACCGAAGAGGGGCCCGTTGGTGGCGTAGGTGGTTCTTGACTAACAGCCAGTCCAACCAGAGTTAAACCAATCAATGTTATGATGAGTTTTGCGTTCATTTTATATACGAATTCTTTTATAAAATAATTAAAAAAATATTTTTCTATTGAATGACATTTCATATGAATTTCAGTCGCTATTTATATCAGAATTTTCCTCAAATGATAGGAACAAACTCTTCAGAGCCATCCAGATGTCAATGGACTGATAGAGAGATCAATAGAGGATTTTAACCCAATTATATAATTCAATAAAACGATTGTTTGCCCAAAAATCTCTGTTTTCCATAGACTATGGCTTTCCCGGAAATATAGACTAATATTTGTATTATTTTATTAACAATTGTTTTAGACATAATTTATCACTAATTATGTATTTAATGCATTTTCAATTAAAATTATAATCAACTTTTAAATTGAAAGGACCATGACAATAAGTCTATGGGATACTAGCACAGGATCATTTTGATTGTTTAAGAATATAAACCAAGAAAATTGTCCATGACCATTTTTCTGTCATTTAGTAACTAGAATGCATTAAAGTAAATGCGTTATATAAAAATGATTATATATAATATTAGAAATGAAATTACCTTGAATTACCAAGGAGTATATAAAGAATATCATTTTCATTAAATAATTCATTATAATAATTATATTTTAAAATTTTGACATAATTTATGTTACAATTTGGGGCCAATTTTGATAATACTCTTCCATAAAATATTAAGAATTTTCATAAATATTTGAAATCAAAAAATGATTTTCAAATTTTTAATAATAATTTATGAGTATTTGACCAACACTTTTGACCTCAAAATGACCTGTAATTTAATAATGAAATTACTATTTTTAACTTTTTTATGACTGTTAGTGAAAACATCTAAAAGATTAACTGAGCAAGGTGTGAGCAAGGTGAATTACATATTATTTAATTGTTTGCTTCCCATTTGAAACAAGAATTTATATAACAATGAATTAAAATTTGTTTTATTTTACTAAACAATGAAAGAAATTGCATAAAAAGGTTAACACTTTTGTATTACATAATTAAAAGTCATTTTGTTTTTTGTTTTAAAACTGTTTTAAAACAATATTAGTAATAGTAATTGGTTTACAATTTTCACTTTTAATCAATCGGTTTATAATTTGCATAAAAACTATAGTTTTTTCTTATATTAAATAACAATTAATATATTTTATAACGATTTTGAATACTCTGTGTCCAGGTTTGGGACCTGTATTTGATTATAAAGAATATGAGGAAATATATGAAAACACTTTCATTGGTTTCATATATAGTTTTGATGATTATATATATATTTATAACTTTTTTCATATCATCATTAAATACATTATAAAACTATTTAAAATCACATAAACATTAATGAATGAAAATATTTTTTAGAATCTTTTATGATATGCTTCACATGATATGTCTTACCATTTGTTGAGTTTTAATCTTAAATCTAATGATCGAATAATTGAAATTTGAATTATTTTATGAGTTTTTCCATAAATGTAGGAAATAATTACATATTCAAAAAATTGAAGAAAAAGTTATTTTAATTAAAAAAATTTGACAAATAATTGGGAAATAAGAGAAATTTGTTTTTGTAAAAACAATTAAAACATACGAAAGAAAATTACAGTGAAATTAAAATTTTGTTTTTAATAGATTTAAAGTAGATTTTATTCTTCAAAAACAACTTCTTTTCAAAGAAGTGTTAATATTCTTAAGTCAAGAATTTGATAACAATTAGAAAATGCATAATATATTGGAAAATCATAACAAACGAAATGATAATGAATTATATGATGAAAATTCATATTTTCTTTGTTTGAAATAATCGATTCAGAGATGATTAGTGAACAGGAAATTGAAAAAAACAAATCCAAACAAAAGTCATTCATTCGACTAATTATTCCGAAAGAGTTTCAAAAATATATCAAACAATAAGTTAGAAAATTATTGACAAAACTTTTTCTTTCCGATGCTTTGAAACATTTAATTACCTTTAATTTATTTGTTTATGATTACAATGCACTGGACTGTGCAGAGCACTGGTAGGTATATTTGAGTTGTCAGGTGCATTAGTGAAAATAGACCCAAAGGCCTGACTAAAGGGTGGTATTTCGACTGCAATAAAATATAAAGATTTCTCATTTGTTTGCCTTATATTTATTTTTGATTAATCTTTGGCACACATTATATGTAATGTTAATATAATTTATTATATCAATCATTAATGCATTTAACGATACAGTTATGCAGTTCTCACACAGTCTGTAAGTGTCTTATAATAGGTGTCATGCCTTTGGGCTCTATTTATGACAGAATAAACATATTAGACAATTAAAAGTCGTTAGTATTATATATATTCTCTCACTCTTATAGTAATAATAATTTATAATTTTATTTTCTTTTTATTGTTTACTCTAATGACCCGAACCTTAGTATGTCTTGTTGTGAGTCAGACGTCAGACTTCTTCCTGATTTGTGAAATACTGTCAACTGATATATTAAATACTATTAATATAATAGAAAATGATTATAACATAACATAAATAATTATTATCGAAATCAAAATGAAATTTAGGCGAAACGGACTCACAATAACTCACAACGAAATCATATTTAAATTCTTGAGACACAAGTGTTTCACTCATTCATTCATTTCCATCCATTGTCTCACAATCAAAGTCTACGATAAAGAAAGTGAAATATTTTTTATTATTAGTTAGTGTTTAACATTCATTGGATTTTTAGTTGACTTTATATTTTTGAAAAATGTATACGAAATTGATTTTATGTCTGTCCACAATACTGGTGCTCTTTGTACTCAACATACAATCGACGGGTTAGTGATATTTGTGAAAATTGTTGTGTCTTCAAAATGTGTGGATTAACTAAAATAAAAACACTAATGAATTCATTATTTTTCATACCTTTCCCATAAAGAACATGGAGGCAGTGGACCCATCATTGTGAAGACGGGAGGAAAGAGGAACAGGAATCAAGATCTGTGAGTATAATCTGAATATAAAAATTTTAATAATGTCTGTCAAACGCTTTGAATTGACCAGGATCATGATTGGGGGTCAAAATAAATGCGGTTCCGGTCCTACTCTCATCAAATCCGGTGGCAAACGACAAAGACATGGAAGTGATTTGTAAGTGATTTGAAGACTTGTTGTGATTGAGTCGAAAAGTGTTTTTGTGATCACTTTTGACAAACTTATTATCATTGATCAGAATCTTATTCGGCGGTCAAAACAACTGCGGCGGACATAAGAAGAAGATTGAGTACGTGCCCTATCCGGTCAAAGAGCCCGTGCCAGTACCTGTCCCTTATAAGGAGACAGTTCATGTGCCCATTCATGTGCCCGTCAAAGTGCCAGTTCCTGTCCACATCCCAGTGCACATTCCCATGAAACAGGAAGAACACGGCTATGGAGGAATGGATATGGGTATGGATATGGGCGGCGGTATGGATGGTGGCTATGGAGGCGGGGAATGGCGATAAGCAGTGGCTTATTATCTCATAATCAATACTCAAATTTTTATACATAAGGCCTTAAAAACCTAATACCAGTGTCTGTTGTATTGCTTCCACACTTTCTTCACTCAATATTCTGTAAAAACTGTTAACATTTGAATAGACTCTAACGTTGTATTCTATACTCAAAGGCATGCCATCCGTGTTTGTGTCAATTGTTTTCTATTCGTCATAATATATATTGTGATAAATGTTTGGTCACTTTTTATGTCAATTATTTTAATCTCACATTTAATTCGTTTACTTATTATATGTTATTTTGTTTTTGTTTTTATTTTGTGTGTATTTATTGTATGTTTTGTTTGTGAAATAAAAATATATTTATTTATATTAAACAAATGATAACTTTATTTGAAATGAAGAAAAATAACAGTTATTCTAAACCAGTGAAATCTAACAAATTGAAAGGGGGTAAAATATGTCTTATAGGTGGATATTCCACAACAAATGCCAGTACTATCCACAGATGAGCCTGGTGTGTCCCAGAATACCCATGTGACTGTCCCAGATGATCACGTGACTGTATGGTAACTATACAATATTTTATTTTTGGGACAGTCACGTGATCATCTGGGACAGTCACATGGGTATTCTGGGACACACCAGGCTCATCTATG